>APFE031261487.1:41355-101246 GCA_000404065.3 Pinus taeda
ATCATAGATCAAGTTTTGAAGAAATATATTTGGCAAGGACTAACTCAGGGATGGTCAATGATGGATGACAGATATTTTTCAAATGAATGGTTTATTTGAACTGACCTCTTGAACACATAATGACACTGCAGATGGTTTGTGACAATTGACCCAAAGCTAATACCTAGAAATCGGCTGAAGACTTTCAATATGGTTTGATTAACTGTTAGGCAAAGGATTTCCCAACCCAGGAGAAAAAAAAAGTTTCATGTTCAAGAGTGGTTAACTGCTTTTCTAAACACAAAGTATAACAAATAAGTTCATTTTTCTCTCTTTTTCCCCCACCATTTTTGGCAAGTACCTCTTTATTTTTGACAAGCTTGAGGAGGATAACATTTGCTTGATTATAAGCTCATCCTTCGGATGAGTCCAACTTAGTTTAAGATTCGAACCCTAAGAAGGAGTGGTCTGTTCCTGTTTGAAATTGAACAGGTCATTTCCTATTAAATTTTAACGAGTCCAGTATAGGAGAAACTCGGTGGTTTTCAATTTTAGGGAGTCAGAAGAAAAACTTAAGAAAAATCCATGGTTTTCCTTTTTCATAAATTTGTGTCTCCCAAGCCTGAAAATGTATAAAATAATACTTGAGAGAACTGCTTGATCATTACGATCAAGGAGTACTTTTCATAATTAGTGTCTTCAATATGAAAAAGTAAAAAAGCAATCGAAAACACGTCATTTTTTTACAAATATCGAACTTGAAACAACAAAAGTCCGGCAATTTTTTCGTGTTTATACAATCAGAAAAGGGTTGTAAGTGGACCGTCCTTTTAATTCCGTTTTAACGAGTTTAAAAAGAAAAACTCGGCAATATTTTCATATTTTACGAGTCAGAAAAGAGCTTAAAGAGGATTCTATGTTTTGCTTTTTCGTAAATTTTGAAAAGAGCCCGAAAAAGTGAAAAAGTGTGCTTTTCATTGAAAATGATCAATTCTCCCTAAAAACCCAATATTCTACACAAAAACTCAAAACATTACTCAAACCGGTTTAAAATTAATAAAAATGCATCAAAAGTGACATTTTTAAAGTGAAAAATAAACAAATTAAAAATTCATTTTTTCAAAAAAACTTATAAAAGGGGCTTTTTTAAATTCATTTTTACCATTTGACTTTAGAGTGAAAAGTAAGAGCTTTTGGTAAGAAAACTTCCTGTGAAGAATGCGGAAAATCCGATCGTTGTAATCGAGAGCTATCCTCTCTAGGTAATTCATATCATCTTTGTCTTCCATTTCATCCATTTGATTTTCATTTTTAGGGCTTTAAAACTGATTGTTTAGGGAAATTTTGGTTAAAAAATCACTCACGGTGGTTGCGAAGGTGTACCATGTGGACCTTGCGAACCCTGACTTTTTCGTACAAAAGAAAAAGTCGGGGTCCCACTCCTGCTCTTAAGGACAAGTGCGCACCTACGAACTGTCCTTAACTAGCGGGTGCGGACCTCACGAAACGCATTTTGAAACCCCAACTTTTTTCATTTCTGCCTAAATGTTTTGAAATTACAATATTCTAATCCACCTATTTTGCAATGTAGGTACACAAGATGCTTGTTTGGTGGGAAAGGGAACATGAAGATGTGGATCAAGCCACATTACTCCATCCACCTTCAATACAGGCATTAAGAGCATGTGGACTATTGAAATTTTGGGCCATACCTAGCATGAGGGCTCAGGTAGACTTTCTGCAATGGCTGGTAGACAGGTGGAGCACACAGGGCCAATGTTTCATAATTGGTGGCCACTGGCTCGAAATCGAGTCAGAGGACATTTATTTCCTTACTGGTTTGCCTAAGAGAGGTGAAAGATTATCTCTATTCGCGACTAGGCCAGGTGGCCAGTCTGTCGCTAGTCTCCGACTAGAGTTTTGTAATGTCCAAACTGCAGACAAACGGATAGATGTTAAGACCATCTCCTGTCCTGAACTTAAAGTGATCGCATTTACTGTCACCAGACTATGTGGGAGCGCAACATTACATCTAGATACCAGTTCCTAAATGCGCATGGCAGTAGACTACTTCCGAGGCACCATCTTCAACTGGTGTGATGTTGTGTTGGCTAATGTGAAAGGCCAATTGACTAGGGAAAAGAAAAGACAACTAAAGAACTTTGGATATGGTTACTTAGTTGTGAGATTTGGCCTAGAGAGGGTACCTATGCTGGTTCCACAACAACTTTTCATTGAGGTTGGACTTCCTCGAGATCCTAGGATTATGCGTTGGGTTGCAGTCATGGCACGTCATCCCAAGGAGGGTACATAGGTTGTCCGATTTCCGCCAGAGCATTTTCGTTGGTTAGGGAACCAACTTTTCATGATTTAGGATTTTCCATATGCTAGGATGGATTATCGTGGTGTTCCAAACATGGCTCTTCCACCAGGAGAGCAATGGGATGATACAAGTAAAATTATTTTCAACATTTCCTAAATTTTTAAACTAATTTTTTTTGTTTTTAAATTGTCCAAAACTGATAGCAAAAAGTTTTAAATGCAGATGTGGGTCCACGGCAACTAGCTGCTCTCCTGCCCTATGAGAGAAGACACCCTAATGCTGCGACATCATCCCCACAGGACTAATCAGTAGAGACCTTGACCGAATTAGAGCGTCATCTAGAGCGCTTGACAGTAGATATTCCAGAGACTAGTATAGATGATATTCCTCTTAGGCTACAATGCTATGTGATTGGGGTCCCAGGACCTTTTAGGAGGTTCCTTTGTAGGGTGGCCCGAACAGTGGTTTCTTATCGTGATCATCATCAGGGATAGGATGATCGCCTTTGTAGACTTCATATGACATTTATATATTTTTGTGCTATCATTTTTGCCGATCATAAGGTGTTTTTAAACCTATGATCGAAGACGATGTATATTTGACACACTTCTGTGCTATGATATATCACTATTACTGGGTATCTTGTATAACATGTTTAAGGAATGTTTTTAAATTTACTGTCTTGATTATTGCAAATTTCTATTTAACATTTGAGAAGCTACTGCATCTGCTAATGTGTTTGAATATCTTGGAATATGTTGATATTCAATGTAGTCAAATTCATGTCCAAGAGACGAACTCTCAAAAATAATCTTAATAATATTGGATTTCTAATGGCATAAACCCTGTTAAGCTATAATACAACGAGTTTAGAATCTAACCTTACAATCAAACTACGAATCCAAAATGAGATGGATTCAGATAATAACTCAATCACTACACTATATTCTGCAATGTTATTTGTTGTTTAACTGAGGCTTACCCTATGCATAGATACTAACTCATCAAAGGGTGAATAGATAACCCAAGCTGTGGAAGAAATATTCCGTGTACTACGACAAGCACCATCAACAAAACCAATGTATATTTGAGAAGACGTTGACATCTGTAATATCAAGAGTAAAACCAAGATAAGCAGGAATAATGATAAAACACTCTCTAAACCAGGCACACTTTAATCTAAAACACACCAACGTGAAAGAAACTATTCTAACAAAAATCTCCACACCAAACTCTAAGCATAATATCTTTTTAAATAAATCCCATTTCTAGGTCTACCTAAAGAGACACTGTCGAAATCTACTAATTCATAGGCCCCTTTGGCCAGCTTACGCTTAACAACAAAAGGACCATGCCACATGGGTACGAATTTTCTAGCCCCTAGTTTATCGTTAGCTTGATCGTATAATAAAATTAGGTCTCCTTCCGAAAAATTACGAGGTGTAACATTTCGATCATATTGAGCTTTTATCTGTTTTGCATGAGTCTCGATTGCTAATGAAACATCACGTCAATTCTCATCTAATTGAGATAATTACAACAAAATTTTTTCCTCTTCGGAAGTGGTTGGGAGTAATTCTATGGCTATTTGCAATGACAGAATTTCACATTCAATGGGTAACACTACTTCCAACCCGTAAACAAGCTGAAAAGGAGTGAAACCTGTTGATGTTTTGATTGAGGTTCGGTACACCCAAAGTGCTGAAAATAACATGTTATGCCAATTCGACCAATGAATACCAATGATTCGTCGGATCATGGTAACTAGAACTTTGTTGATTGCTTCAACCAGACCATTAGCCTATGGGTAATATGGAGTAGAGCTATCGTGATGCGAGCCAAGCTGATCTATTAGTTCAGTCATCATGATGTTTCGAAAATGACTCCCATGATTAGTAATAATCGCTTGAGGAACACCGAACCTAGCAATTATATGATTGAAAACGAAAATTGTAGCAGTTTTGCCGTCTGCCGAAAATGTAGGCATCGCCTCGGCCCACATGCTAAAATAATCTAGCGCAAGGATGATATACGCATGCCCCCCGGCTGAGTGAGGGTTACATGTAATAAAATTGATACCCCAGTTTGCAAAAGGGCTGAGAGCAATTATAGGTCAGAGAGGAGCAGGTGGAGCACGCATCTTTCGATAAAAAATTTGGCAATTGTGACATTTTCGGACTGCATTGATATAATCTTTAAATAAGGATGGCCAGAAATAACCAGCGCAATATCTTTTGGGCTGTGGCATACCCAGACATATGACCGCCACACGCTCTAGAGTGACAGTCATTCAGAACCTTTTCGGCTTCTTCATGAGTTAGACAACAACGGAAAACAGAATCCACTCCACGACAATAGAGTGTATCTCCAATAATATTGTACAGTTGGGATTGGAAACGTATTTTCCTTTGCTGAGATCATGAGATTTCAGGCCGAAAAGATTGGTTTTGGAAATAGACAATTATATCCCCATACCATGGATCAAGAGTACTGATAAGAAAAAAGGATTCATCCACAATGGGTTCTTCCGCCACAGTTTCAGTATCAGTGCGGGGGAAATCACACATCAGTTCTGCAAAAACCAAAGATTTCTTTGACTTGAATTTTTGAATTTCCAAGTCAAATTCCTGCAGGATAACTATCCATTTGGAATACTTTCCTCCTAGCAATTGTTTTGTCAAAATATATGTCATAGGGTTATAGTCAGAAATTACTATGGTTTTGCATAGTAGAATGTAGTGACGAAATTGCTGGATAGCTTGAACAGCTGTGAGGGCCAATTTCTCCACATGCAAATATTTATGCTCAGTCGGATTTAGAGTTCGACTAAGATAGTAAATCACATGTTCAGCGTTGAATTCATCTTCCTGAACTAAAACCATCCCAATGGTGGAATGAGAAGCGGCGAGGTACAAAATGTAGTCCTAGCTATAGTTGGGAGGATGCAATAACAGTGCATGGGTCAACACGTGTTTAAGTGCATCAAAAGATTTCTGAGCCATCTCATCCCAAAAGAATGGAGTGTTCTGTTTCAACAACCTGGTAAAACCTTTCGTTATCTCGGCATAGTTTGGAATGAATCGACGTAAAAAGTTTGCTTTCCCTTGCAAACTTTGGAGTTGGCAAAGAGTCAAAGGTGGAGGTAATTTAACAATGGCTTCAACCTTCAAGGGATTGACACGAATGCCGACTTTCGAAACAACAAATCCCAGTAAGCGACCCGTTTATATACAGAAAACACATTTGTGTGGATTCAGCCTAATTCGATAATGCCTACATCTCATAAAGATGGCTCGTAAATGAGTGAGATGATCGGCTCTACGTAATGAATGAGCAGGTAAATCATCGAGATAGGGTTGCATAATGTGCTTGATGTCATGAAATGCATAAGACATAGCCCTTTGAAAAGTTGCTTCGACGTTCTTCAATCCAAAAGGAAACTTGCAATACGCAAATGTCCCCCATAGACAAATGAAATCCGTTTTAGGTTGATCAACATGGAGTTTGTTAATTTGATTGTAACTAGAAAAACCATCCATAAAGGAGAACATTTCACTGCCGACACAATCATCAATAATTTGATCGATATAGGGGGTTCGGTAATTGTCTTTAGGACAAGCTCGATTAATATCCCTATAATCATTACATATTCGTATCGTTCCTTTATTTTTGTTAACAGGAACAATATTCAATACCCAATCCGTTAAAGGAATTGGATATATGAAACATGCTTGAAGTAATTTCTCAACTTCAGCTTTAATAGCAACAAATTTTCTTGGATGTGTCTAACGTAACTGTTTCCGGACATGTTTAGCATCCGAGTAAGTTTTGATTTAATTGACAACAATTAATGGATTGATTCCTGGCATTTCTTCATATGACCAAGCAAACACATCGTGGAATTCTTGAAATAGGGCTTTATAAGTTTGGATTTCTTTGTTCGTACAGGAAGCACCTATATGAATGTTTTCAATAATTCTAGGTTTCACTGAAATGTCAATAGGAATCGTTT
This sequence comes from Pinus taeda, assembly GCA_000404065.3. Classification (NCBI taxonomy): domain Eukaryota; kingdom Viridiplantae; phylum Streptophyta; class Pinopsida; order Pinales; family Pinaceae; genus Pinus; species Pinus taeda. The sequence continues at coordinate 47,670 of APFE031261487.1, forward strand.
CAGAAATATTTCCCAAATTCAACTCAGAATTGGGATGTTGCAATGGATTTTGTGGTTCCTTGACATAATCAGTGGTAAAAATAGATGAGAAATCATTTTCTAAGTGATCAATCTTTGGTAAAAACGAAGATCGATGATGAAGATCTTCCCATGGTAAATCATCAATAGACAAAAGTTCACAAATCTGCTCATCAGTGTGAACAGGTTCAGAAAAAGTTGTTGAATCTAAGGTTGAGATTGAAAGTGACTCCCCTTGGACCACATTCATTGGATCAATTTCGGTTGAACTAGAGTCGGAAAATGATTGTACCGCCTGATATGCAACTTCAAAGGGACTTAAGGGCATTGCATCACCAAATGAGTCCACCTTAGAATCGGAAGGTACGATCCAAGGATCATCAAAAGTAATGGTGTTAGATGATATCATATGAATGGCTGCAAAAGAAGGTGATACGTTAGGAGGAGGAAATGAAAAAGTTCCTAGTAAACCAGAATATTTAATCAATCCCACTCCATCATCCTTATAAGGGATAACGGTTTTCCCAACATGTTGGATACTCTCAGAAGAGGCTGGGTCAGATGAAAAATAATTTAACTAGTCTATTGTAACGATCTTTCCATTATGAGGGAATTTAATAATTCGAAAGAGATGAAACAACAACAATAAGCGTAAGACCAACTACGACCCAAAAGAAGGTTGTAATCTATAGGGGCATCAACCACTTCCACATCTAGATTAACAGTTTTTCCTTCTACCCCTATCGGTAAATCCTGTAGAATGCCAAAAGGATGAAATCCTCAGCCATCAAAAGCCTTTAAAATCATTGGGGATTGATTGAGCGTAGGAGAACCAAGCGATCTCCAACACTAAATCGACATAATACACTTAGAGGCTCCCTCATCAATCACAGTTCGAAAGCAAGGTCTGTTTTTGACTAACACTGGGATCTGGAAAGCCATTTGATGAGGTAAGCGAGGTGTACTATTTTCTAAATCAAATATTATAAGGTTGGAATCCTGAATATCAACAGCTCCTATTGCAAACAATAGCAATTTACGTTGTGCTAGACATGATTGCAACACCTCCAAAGCTGACATTGTTGAAGGGGATATAGCTAAATCTTCAACAATGTTATAGTTCTGAGCAGCTCTCACATGTGGATTGAAAGCTGACTTTCAAAGTATACCTTTAGCAGGCGGTTTGATTACAAAGTCTGGATTAGGTTTCTCAATCTATAGTGGATAGGAACCAGAAGGAGTTGAAGTTGATGGGTTTGAATTAGAAGATTCTGCTTCCTTACCACCAACAGGATTCTTACTTCCATAATCTTGTGATCGCGTCACAATCCTGACATGGGAATCATCATAATTGGTTCTTCTGAGGTATTAGAGGAAGAACCTATCATCTTACTATCTTGACTAGGAAAAGGATTCTTCAAGACAACAGGCGTTTGGGAACCTTTGACGATTTTCAAAACCTCAGCTCGATGTGGAAAATCCCTTGTAAAGTTCTCCTCGTCACAAATGAGACAAGGATAGTGATGTTTATGTTTCTCGTCAGTAGATTCAGTTTTTTCTAGTTTCTCTTTTACATTTTGTTTGTTTTTCTTCTTCCCTTTCTTTTTACTACTGAATTTTGATTTGGCCGTAGAATATTCTATGACATGAATATTGGCAGGAAGTTCAGCGGAAGCTTCTCCTATCGGGGAATCTGGTAAAGTTATAATAGGAGAATAATTCTTTGCATATTTCTTCTTACTCTTAGTATTAACTGAACCAATCATACCATCAACGGCATGAGACCCTGAAGGAGTTGCAGTTGTTTTATTTTGTTTGGGAAGATCAGGGATTTTTCATGTAAAGTACCCGACTGCGTGTAAATGAGGTCAAGATACTGAGCTTGAGAAATTAGTTTCTCTTCAGTAACTACTCCTACCTTAGCTACATCCTCAGTGATTTTAGGTAATAATGATTCAACAAACCACTCTACCAAAATTTGATTCGGGATAAAAACTTTCACTAAATGTCATCAACGTCGCCATTCATGAATATGGTCTGAAATATATGTAGACATTGAATGTTTTAATGAAGTTAATAATTCCGTGCCATTGTCATATCTGACAGGAAACTGAAAATGAGTTAAGAACGAAGTAGCTAACTGACTAAAATTATAAAAAGAGCTTCGTGGTAACTCAATGTACCACTTAGCCGCGAGATCAATTAGAGTGCATTGAAAAAGCCGTAAGCGAATTGAATCATCTATAATGGAATTTGATGCACACCAGAGGTGATAAGTCATCACATGATTCGATGGATCCTCTCCTGGCTTACCCTCAAACTTTGGGATATCACTGGGCAACTTATTAGGCATTGGTGGCTAGTATGGAAGATAATAAATTGGATTGTTCATAAGGCGCGACAAGTCAAGTAAATCAAAAGTTGCAATAAATGGTAACTGATGGTTAGGGTCTTGGGTCACAAGACCAGCTCGAGGAGGAGGATATCCAAGATAACCTGTAATTGGATTTGCATTGGGAATATTATATCCTCCCGGAAAACCAAGATTAACCGGACCAAGCTGGGGTTGAGGTTGAAGTTGTTGATATGTATACCCAGGGTATGGTTGATACTGATAAGCTGGGTTTTTCACAGCAGGATTGTATTGATATTGTCCCTGGTATGGTTGATAAGTAAATTGTGGTGTACTTGTGACAACTGTACTTGAACCAGGTTGTCCTACAGGCATCTGAACCGAAGTCTGAATTGTAGGTCCAAACTGGGGTACAGAGGTCTAAGGAGTTGATACAGGAACAATAGAAACCAGAGCTGTCGATACTCTAGAAGTAGGTGGGGTAGATTGAACAGAAGCTACAGTAGTTGCAGCAGTCATTTGAGGCGGAGTTTGAGGTGAACTAGGTCCAGACTGATGAGCTACACCAGGTGCAGAAGTTTGAATAGTAGGTTGGACGGGTTGCTAGGTTGAACCAGAAACCAAAGTTTGTCCAGTTTGAGATGACAACTGCACATTGAGTTGCAAAATCTATTGAGTTTGAGATGGATCCCACACCATATTCATTCTGGGGTAAGGACCCATAACAGGTTGAACATATGGAGGACCATAACCAAGTTGAGTGTAGGAATGATAATTGAAAGGTATATTTCTAGCTCCTTGAACAAATGGTTGACCAGAAGGTGGTTGGAAACCTTGAGATGGGTACTGACCTTGAGGTTGATAACCTTGAGGCACGTACTGAAACTGGGGTTGACCTTGAGATATATATTGATACTAGGCTTGACCTTGGGGCATATATTGAGTCTGGGGTTGACCTTGAGGCATATATTGAGTCTGGGGTTGACCTTGAGGCATGTACTATCCTTGAGGTATGTACTATCCTTGAGGTTGCCCCCCAGGCGGTATTTGACTACCTTGAGGTTGCCCCCTAGGCAGTGTCTGACTACCTTGACATTGCTCCCCAGGTAGTATCTAACTACCTTGAGGTTGCGGATTTGGAATAGCACCAGACATCATAAGAATTTCTTCTACACTCAACGGCGGAGTTCCATTATTACTAGTTAATACCCCATGTTCGAAGGGTTGAGGAGATGCTCTTGAAAAAGTACCAGAAACTAATTGATACCCAGAAGGAACAGAAGGACCGCCATATAAAAATGTTTCTGGATTTTCGGAAAACATGGATGATCGGTTTGACATATTCGAAGGTGGATAATAACCTCTGGGCATAGGATGAAAAGGAATACGAGGTGGTGAAGAAGTGAGACCCGGATTTTCTAAAATGTTCGTCAATGATATGTACCAACCGTCGCTTCGAAAAGGACTGTAAAATATTGATTCACGCTCCCTAAGTTCTAAAGTTGGCTGATTTTGAGGGAGAGATATATCTTCGTCTGGACTAACAAGTTCGTCAATAGAAATGAGTCCAGAAGGAATATTTTGGGTAATGACACTTCCTACCCTAGGTGAACCAAGACCACTAGAAACTGGAGAAGCAAATCCTGAGGATGGAGTAGAAGTAGGTTTGGTTTCAGGTTCCTCAACTAATTCACTAGTAGAAGAAATACTACCAATAACTTTGGAAAATGAAATTGGTTCAGAAATATACTCTATTGCTAGAACTTGATAATCACGGTGAATAATTAAAGATGATTCTCTGGCCTCTGGTGACCCAACTCTACTTTCACTAGGTGTGACAAGAGATCTTAGCCCTTCAAGCTGACTTGGTGTACATTCAGGAGGCTTCCCCCGAAGTCTACGGGATTGTCTCGGTAATTCAACCACGATTAATTAATTAATTACTTCACATGAAAACAAAGAAAATCTCAATAAAACCACCTAAAGTCTCTAAACAACCAAACAATTGAATCACACACCTAACAATCTAAGAGGTCAAACCACACACAAATGATAACTTTCCATACCGAAAACACTAGTTGGTGATGAAATCTAATGTTGCAGAATTCAATACAGAAATGGCGGTTGGAACAGTTACCTCGACAACCTGCTTAATGAAACAAATTGGCACAAGTTTCTCCACAAACCGTCTCGAGTGAAGATAACCCCCCAGAGAGTCCAAATGAGTTTAGTCGACGTCTGCTCTAGGTACAGTGGGATATTCCCTCCACTGTTACCTTAGGAAAGAATCCTATAGATTATGGCCACTAAGGTTACCAACAGAAACAAATATACTTGGGGGAATAGTCTATGATCCGATACACATGCAAGGGCAGAGTAACAAAGCTCAATCCCCTTGAAGGCTTCTTGACATAATCCAAGGTTTACCAACAAGTGACCCCAGGCTCCTCGACAATGGTCAATCTGATGTTCACTATTTTTAATACGTGTATATTTGCTATCGTTCCCAATGAGGAAGGATTGATTACCTCACTGGTTCAGATATGATCTCATGCTTGACTCCTTTAGGAGGAGTGTTGGATAGGTAAATCCCCTCTACGGATAGAGGCGATCCCTACTAACCCAACAGGGGTCTAGCAACAATCGAACAATGCTACACCGCAGGTTCCTAGTTGTAATTAACAAGTAGGTGAGAATAACTTACTTGGATTCCAACGCTTGTTTGTCGAAGAGATAATCCTCTCGCTCTTTCACTCCAGCCGATCACAATTCCCCGCTATCCTCGCGGATGAACACCTGCACAAGCAAAAGAGAGCAAACAAGAACGTAAAATCTACTAACAAAAACTATGTACCGGTCAGGAAAGATACAATTTGCATGAATCATTCATTGAACACATGTAAATGGAACCATAAGAGTAGTCATCTATCTTTATTAACAAAAAGTAGAGTAAGGTACAACCAAGGTCCTGACGCTACGTCCTTCCCTAGAGGGTCCAGCCAGCATGTCTCCCAAGCATTCACTTTTGAATCAAATCTCCCAAGTCAAAAGGTCTCTCTCTCACATACAAAGCAACAAGCTCATGACCTTCCTCAAGCTCAAAGCAATCCTCACACAACACACTAAATGCCTACAAAGAACAGCACTCAAATGCACTAAGAATTCCTTCAACAAAGTCTATATGTTCCAAACTAAAAAAACTAGCTGCTCATGGGCAATGGAGGCGTTTATAAAGGAGAAGGAGTCTCCATGAATAGGTAAAGGATGAGCTTTGCCCCAAGATAAGTGGATGGTCAGTCGAACAGACATGCCAGAGAAAGGATGGCGACCTCAACAATGCTAACAAAAGTCTGGAGGGATCTGGAAGGCTGGTTGTTAGAACAACTTCGCCCAAACAGGATCAGCGCGGGTGAGACACTGGGCTGCTGCGCTGACATCGCAGATCAACTATAGAGGAGGTCTGGTCAGCGCGAAAAGGACAAACGGAGGGTGCGCTGTTCGTAAAAATGGGACCAGCGCGGAAAAGACGTGTTCTTCCGCGCTGGTAGCGCATCAGATACATTGGCCTCCGCCTGTCAGCGCGGTTATTTGATTAACAGACGCGATGATTCATTTAACTTAGGCAAAGAGGGTTTTTTAGCCATTTTGAGGAGCATGAGTATAGGTGAATGTGGTTTATAGCACAGTAGGGAGACTGACATGAAGGCAGTGACATTTTACTATGTAACAAACATAGTTAATTATTGATTTTTACTAGATTTCACAAATATGAGATTCCTCTCCTATCGTTTAACCCTTGTAACATGATTTCGTCGTAAAAAAAAAGGCTATCAATATTTATTATTGAATCATTATAGTTAATATGGGATTTTTGTCCATTCATAGGACACAAGCCCATGGTTTTGAAAAATCATTGTAATTTCACATAGTACTAACCCATGGAATTCACCTTGTTATTAAACCATGTTTTTTAATCATAAAAAATTAATTAAAGTGGATAAGTCCTAAAAGCCATAAAGTTTCTCATGATCTTGTCTTAACATATGTTTAAAATTTAATAAAGATAACTAAGCTCTTTTCATATTATTATTTCCTCTACATTATTTTCTATGCACTTGTTACATACTTTGTTGTTAATATTTAATCTTGTTCCTTAAACGATTTGAATCATGACAACAACTCAACATTTCTATATTCTAGTTTAACATGAAGCATTGTGGTAAATTTAATTAGATGTATGAGGTATACTGCATGTATTGAAATCTAAATCTCTAGAGAATGATCTCAATATGGCAACGAAAGATGAAAGTAAAAATATGGCCACTAAAAAATTGGTCACTAATAACTATATAGAAAATCATTCTCCCTTTCCTTAACTAAAAACGTCGACTCCTCAGAAAAGGGATGAAATAATAGAAAAGGGACTATGTTTCAATTATGAAATCAAGTATAATAAAGGGAATAAATGCAGCGAGAAAAAATTATTCTACATAGAATATGAAGATCAATAAGATCAAGAAGTGGAAACTTCACAAGATCTAGAGCTAGAAGAGACTACTCAACCAATATATTTTCATGCAGATTAGTACTCCACAAACCCTCGATATAGAAGGATATAGAAAAATTAAAAAGATAACAGAATTGATGAATGATTGATTCACGTAGTACCCATAACTTCATCAATTACAAATTGGAAAAACTTGTTAATTGCTTTGTATATCAATGCCATAATTTCAAGTGATGATTGCAAATGGAGGTACCATAAATGTTTCATGGAAGTTCCATAATATTAAGATGAATATAAGGGAGTATTTATTGGTTAGTCCAATTATTTCAATCCAAACTGGTGGTTTTGATGTTGTATTAGGGGTCTAATGGTTACAATCATTGGGAACAATGACCCTTAATTTCTAAGATCTTTTCATGATATTTTTATCAGAAGGACAAGAAATTAAACTTACGGGTATCTTAAGGAAACCCAACAAAGTGATAAGCTCTAATAGCATGACAAGATTTCTAAAAGAAAGACACCAAGGTATGGTTTCACAATTGTGTTCATTATATGTTAAAACATCTATATCATCTGCTCTAGTGGATCTCAAAAAGTTATCAACAACCATGCTAAGGTATTTGGAGAAATTCCTAAGCGTATTCCACCTATCCGATTTCATTACCATGTTATTCATTTGAAACTTGGAATTGTATGACCTAACATTAGGTGTTACAAATATCCACATGCACAAAAGAGTGAGATTGAGCATATGGTTCAAGAAATGTTAGATGCATGCATAACTCAACCTATCCAAAGTGATTTCTCTTCACTAATGGTGATGGTTATCAAAATGGATGGTTCATGGCATATGTGTCTAGAATACATATAGCTCAACAAAATGACAATACAAGATAAGTTTCCTATTCATTTCATTGATGAATTTTTAGATGAATTGCATGGAGAAATCTTCTTTAGTAAGTTGGATACGCATTCTCGATATGATCAAATTAAAATGAGGAAAGAATACATTAAAAAAAAAATGTTTAGAACACATGAAGGGAATTATGTGTTTTTTGTTATGCCATTTTGAATTAAAAATAAAATTTTAACATTTCAAACCTTGATGAATTCTACTTTCAACCCCTTCCTTAGAAAATTTGTGCTAGTATTCTCTTATGACATACTAATCTACAACCAATCTTGGGAAGAGAATGTACAGCAAATTAACAGGGTATTCACACTATTGGAAGAGAAACATCTATATGCAAAGCCTTGCAAGTGTTTCTTTTGGATTCAAGAAGTGGAATATTTGTTTCATATTGTATCACATGTTGATGTCAACATGGATCATAACAAAATCAAAGCTATGATGGAATGGACAATCCATAATACCTTGAATAAATGCAAAGGATTATTACAATTGATAGGATAGTTTTTCATTTTTCAAGAATTATGGTAAAATGGTAGCACCTCTAACACAATTATTGAGTAAGGAAGCATTTTCTTGGACTAAATAAGAAACCAAATCTTTTGAAGAACTTAAAGAGGCTATGTTTACAATTCCCATCTTGGTGACATTTGACTTCACAAAAATATTCCTTGTGGAGTGTGATGTCTCATGCCATGGAATTGGTGTAGTCTTGGTGCAAGAAGGAATGCTCATTTCCTTTTAAAGTAGATAAATTAAATTAAAGAACTTACTCAAACCCATATATGAAAATTAAGTGTTCGCCACTGCACGTAGTTATGAAATGGCATCCATGCCTAATAGGAAGACACTACAAAGTAAAGATATACCATCATAGACTTAAGTAGTTATTGTAGAAACTGTATTTAAAACAAAAACATGAATGGGTCACACATATATTAGTTTATGAAGTTAAAATTATCTTAAAAAATGGAAAACAAAATATTATTGTAGATGCACTCTCAAGGAAAGAGGAAGACATAAATGGTTTACTATGTGATGTTTCCATTCCACAATATGACTAGGTGGAAGGGGAAATGATAAAATGGCATAAATATGAGAAGATATGCAATATCATTCAACAGATACAAAAGGACTTAGATGTAATAAACAAATTTATGTGGAAAAATAATTTGTTATGGTATCAAGATCACTTATACTTGTGTAATAATTTTCAACTCAAAAAGGTCATTTTGGAGCTAAGCACTTCTCCTGTAGGAGGACATTAGGGTTCTTGAAGACTTAGCATAGGATCATGAACAAATTTTTTTAGGAAGTTATTAAACTAGATATGCAAAAGTTTGTGGTAGAATGTGTGGTATACCAAAAAAATAAAAGAAAGACTATCCAAACCCTAGGGATTCTTTAACCATTAACCATGCCGAGCCAACATAGGGAATAAGTTTCAATGTATTTTATTATAGGTTTAACCAAATTTGAAGGAAATATTTTTATTATGGTAATGGTAGATAAAATTATGAAGTATGCCAATTTTTTCTCTCGTTATCATCCTTTTAAAGCAAGTACTGTGGAAATATCATTCATGGAAACAACCCAAAAGCTGCACGGAATACCAAATATTATTGTACATGACAGTAATTCAATTTTCATTGGAAATTTTTGGACTAAATTATTTTATTCTATCGGTACTCAATTGGCTCACAACTCATCTTATCATTGTCAATCTGATGGGGAAAATTACATTTTGAATAAATTTTTAGAATCATATCTATGTTTATTTACATCTGATAAACAAACACAATGGGTCAAATGGTGAACCTTGGTAGAATGGTGGTACAAGATATCCTTCCAGACTTCATAAAAAAATTCCACCATTTATGGCACTTTGTGGATATCATCCTCCATCCATCACATCACCCTTGAAAGGGACTATAAAGGCTCAAGCAGTAGGGGAAAACATACAATATCAATAAGAGGTTCTTAAACTATTGCAGGCCAACTTGGTTATGACACAAAATAGGATGACACAATAAGTAGATAAATATTACAAAGAAATAAATTTGATGCAGGGAATTAGGTATAATTTGTGAGATTACAACCATATAAATAAATGTCACTTAAGACAGAAGGATGATAAATTATCTCTGAGGTATTATGGCCTCTATAACGTGTTGCAAATGATTTGAAGTATGGCTCACAAATTGGAGTCGCCTCCATATTTACATGTGCATCTAGTCTTCCATATTTCTTACTTAAATAAGGTAATCAAAGAGAGGACCCAATCCAAATTATTCTACGAAATATTGATGAACAAGTGGAAATAATACTGGAATTAGAAACAATTTTGGAAACTGAGAAATCAAGAATTTACCAAGTACCTCATCAAGTGGAAGAAGTGATAGGGAAAGATGAGTTTTTCATGCAGAAATGCCCATAATTGGTCAATTGCTAAGGATAATACTTCTTCGAAGGGGAGAGACATGTTAAGCCATATATAATCCCCATGTTAACAAGAAATCAACCTTATTAAGCTCTAGATATTGAGTGATTACATTTTTATTATTTTATTTTTATGTAGGACCAAACCCCTCATGGTCTCATTTTATTATAATTGTACTCTTTATCTTCTATATATATATATGAAGGGGACCTTGTCTTAGGATCGTTAAATATTGTCTTGTACATTGTATTCATTGTAAAACGAGGTTTTACCATTCAAGAGGACTATAATTATTGTTTTCTTCTCATTTTTAAGGCACAAATATTATAACATTCTTTCTCTTCATATTTTTGACCCATCCCTCGAGGACTTTCTTTTTAGTTAGTTGGTAATGATTAATGTTCTTCCACATTCACATTTTCTCTCTCATTACCCCATCATAAATGAACCATTTTTATAATTAGACTCCATTCATCTACCCACATGTATACTAGCCAATGCCCCCCCTCCTCCTCTATAACACACCCCCCTTACCCCATCAGGAAAGACATATTTTCACTATGGCAATCATCTTCGTGCTTGTACATTCAAATTCAATATTTTTTCATTCATTCAACAAGTATGCAATGATTTTTTTGAAAGAAAATTCTTTTGGCATCACCCCATTTTCCCTTTTATTTTTCTTGGTGTTATTCCTCATTGCCCTTCATCGAAGCATTTACACTCAAAAGGTGTATATGCTTGCCTGGTACTACATAATGGACGCCATTTTTGTTTTCTAGTCTATTTGGTATGATCCATTATGGCTTGTGTCTAACAGTCCTCCTAGTTTTTGTCAAAACATTGATATGTCAAGTCCCACTTATGGTTGTCCTCCTGAATCTATAGTATTATATATCTCAATAAATTTTTGGTTTCCTCCCTCTACTCAGTTTTCATAATTCTCTACTCATGAGAAGGCCATAGTCTCCACTATGTCTCTATTGACCTCGTCAATCATGACTAAAGTTCACTCCATTTAAATTTAATATTTGGCCCATTCATAATTTGATTTCCAAGGGTCCTCTTCTTTCGGATGTTGTGACTTATTTCTTATCAAAATAATCTCACACATTCCAAGGATTAAGCATTATCTTAGTACCCATTATCCTTCACAATGATGAACCTCGGATGGAGCCAAGGAAAATTTTAAGGATGGAAATTTATCTCAAAGTGTTAAAACCTTGGTGAATATTATTAGTTTTTTTTTTTTACAAGAAAAATCAGTAACGCACCTGATATCGTACTCGTGTGACACGGGTCAATCCCTAAGGGGCGCCACTATAACCTATAGGTTCAACTACATCACCCCTAAGCAACGGTGCACAAGTAAGTAGAGGTTTGAACCTATGACCTGTACAGTGCCACAAATGCCTTAGTAGTGCGTTCGTTGTCCAACAAGCCACACCCTTGGGGGCTTGGTGAATCTTATTGTTGGCTTGAGGGGCCTGACCCTGGTTCAACATTAGTTAGCCAAACAAATCCCTACACTACTGGCACTTTCGACATCAGCCCAAGGAGCGCTGACTGAAGTCTCACCCAAGGCAGTATGGGACGATGCTGGAACCAAGTTTCCGCACCCTTGACATGGTTATGATGTTGGTTAATCCCTGTTAGCTCTGCTATGTACTTCATTGTTTGGAGGACCAAATTTTAGATTGGCCGTATGTTTTTGCAAGCAGGGAGCCCGCAACATTCCGTTTTCTCATTCTCCTTCATTGTTCTTCTACTCCAATAGCCCTTGTCATCTTCGTATTATCTCTATTTTCTTAGTTTCTCAGCATAAGCCCCTTTCCCCTAAGCCCCAGGAACTTACACTCTATCACGTGACCTTACCCATATAACCGCCATTTCCCGTCACATCAATCAAAAAACACATTTTCCTATTTTCTGCCGTCCGATTATTTATCACTCGATCCAACAACATACTCTCCTCTACATCCCGTGATCTGCTCATGTGTTAACTCGCGGCGAGAGAGGTATTGGCCTGTCCCGTCTGCCACAAATCTTTTCCTTGTTGCATCGCTTCCCTGCGTATGAATTCCACTCAACCCCTGTAGGTAGTGCAGGCAATACCGCTTACCACCCGACCATCATCCCCGCTCGTTAACCCTCCTGCATATCTTTTGCTTGGCGACTGTTGGATCTACCTGATTTGGATCCAACGACTCATAATATTCTATCTTCTGCCTCCTCCCGATAGCTTCTGCCATGAGATCTCTACCATTGATCTGCACGATCTGACAGCCAGCTTTGTTCCTCCAATCTGGTCATCCACCATGAAGTTTCCATGCTCTCGACCTGCAACATGTACTCGAGAACGACAACAACCATCAACTACCAAGTACGTTGTGAAGCTACTGCTTCAACTACTGCATTCAAGGAAGAATGGCCGAAGGATGAAAAAGTACAAAACCTCAAGCAGTTAGAGAATTTATTAGGCATGGAATTTATCCACATTTCACTCTACCTGCTCAAGAAGGACAACAAAATATCAAAGAAGATCAAGTTCATTCATTGAAGTAGCAGATCATAGCAGAGGCCCATTTTAGATAGTTAATGTGGTTGGTGGTCAATTATGACTCCTCCACGCATAGAATAGCAGAATATTTTGTAATAAACCTCTATATATACCCACAAAATAGATGTGATGAGGGTTGATGGTTTTGGTTTTGGTGTAAGGTTCAACTTCTAGAGACTGTAACTATTGTGATACTTGCAGCGTCTGGTCTTCATTTTCAGGTAATACAAGCTTCTTTTGCTGTTAATTTCTCACTTTCCACTTCTTCTTTGTTCTAGGTTGTGCTTGTTATGCATTTATTCATGTGCTCTTGATACTTAGCATTAGAGGGGTTGTCATCCGACCTCTGTGTTAGAATATTGTATGTATCATTGAATGTGCTATGCAGGTTTCTTTTTACTTAGTGCTAATGAGCTGTCATCCTGTCTGTGCATTAGGAAATAGATTTGCAAACCTTTTACTAGTTGCAGCTAGCCATCACATGGTCTTGTGCATCTACTGGTGTGGTCAGTATTATCCATGTTCACCTATTTCTAAAACTGTGAGTAATTGGTGGTCTAAAGCCTTGTAGTTTGGGGGTGTTCACCCATGTTTGGAGTTAAGCATAATAGAAGTGGTTATCTAGCTTGAATATGCATCATTCCTTCCATTCATCCATTTCCAACATTTTCTTGAGTTTGTAATGTTCCCGGGCATCTCTGAGATACAACCTAGGAGAGTTTCTTGGGGTGATAACATTAATTGCCACCATTTCCAGGGACTGAAGATTGAAGCTCGGCTTCCCTAGGACAACGACACAATTCCAGATTTTGATCATAGACAAAGTCTAGGCACATTTCTGGTTGTAATCATTTATCTGGTGACTCTACTAGAGAACCAACCTAGTGGCGACTCCACATTACAATTCTGGCTCAGTTTGTGAGGCATACTTGAAGAAATCCTCAGAAATCACTAGCTGAACCAGTACCTGACCCTAAGAAGATTGTTAAGAAGAAGAAAACTTCACAGAAAGGAGCATCAAGATCAAGTAAGACTAAGAAATCTTATGTATCTCTAGAAGAGGAGGCTATAGTTGAGAATGTATCATTTGAAGATATAGAGCCTAGGGTTGCTAGTGAGAAATTTCCTACAGAGATTCATACAACTCCTTGTGCATATAGTTCCCCTTTGGATCTCAGTCCAAAGAGAGTATCCCATACAATCCATCACATTCCCTTGTCTCTATCATCCATTTCATTGTTTCCCACCATTGAATCTACCAGTAGCCCCCCACACACTCCAGTCATGGTAGGCCAGCAAGCACCCACGAGGATGGAAAGAATTGTTGCTGCTAGATATGGGCCTTTGGTCTTGCCTATTCCTTTGAATGCCATGCATGCAGGAGAGTATCAGAAATACATGCCTAAGTTCACTGGTACAGATGGGGTAACTGCTGAAGAACACCTTGAAGCTTTTTATAGTTATGCTGATAACTTAGACATTAGTGAAAATGATGTGTGGATGAGAGTTTTTATCTAGATCCTTGATGGAGAGGCCTTAAAATGGTTCAAAGAATTGACCCCTAGATCTATTGTTGACATTGAAGCCTTAGATGATGCATTTTTGAAGCACTGGGGAGATAAAAAGGACTTGTTGTACTATCATACTAAGTTTGGTAACTTGAAGAGGGAAAATGGGGAATCATTACCTGATTTTAATAAAAGATTTACTTGTATGTATAAGAAGATACTAGTTGAAGTAAAGCCAACCCCCACCTCTGCCAAACTCACTTATGCCAATGCTTTTGACTCTGATTTCTACCTACTATTGAGAGAAAGAAGATGTGCCACTCTGGCTGATATGCAAGATGCAGCTTTAGAGGTTGAATCTAATATTATGGTTGCAGAAAAGCTTAAAAGTCATGCTGACAGAAGAAGGCAGAGAGGTGAGGCTTCTTCTTCCTCTACCACATCATCAGAGCCTAAATTAGATAAAATGACCAGGATGATAAAGTCATTGGCTGCTGAAATATCTAAGCTGAAGGTTGAGCAGAACTCAGGAAAGACAAGGCAACAGAACACATTTTCTCCAAGAAAACAAAATCCATATAGAAGAGCAAATGAGCAGTTGCAAATCATTCAGAGGGTTAAAGAACCAAATGAAGATAAAAAATTTAAAGCTCCTTTTCAAAATGTAGTCATGGAGGAAGAACAGATTGAAGAGGAGGATGAAATACATTGCATGGAAGATAAAGGCAGTGTTGCCTTCTTTACACTGGCTAAATACAAAGAATATTTGTTGCAGGAACAAAGCAGTCAAGGGTGGGACAGAAAGGCTATTTTGCAGACTAGTGAACAACAAAGGTATAACCTGAGGTCACATGCAAAAAATGTCAGGGAGAATCCTGCCCAAATAGTTGTTGTCCAAACAGAGTCACAGAATAGCAAACAGAAGAGACCAGCAGCCGATCCAGTCATCCTTAAAGCTCCAGTTCAAGAGGTAAGAGGTCCTGACAAGTCCCACTAAGGGAAGACTGCATTCACCACTCCTTGGGGAAATTTTATGTATGACAAGATACCTTTTGGATTGATGAATGCTGGAGCCACCTTTCAGAGAGCTATGGATATATCATTTGTGGGAGAGAAGGATAAACTTGTCCTTATCTACCTTGATGAAATAACAATATACTCCAACAGCCATCAAGATCATTTGCAGCATTTGAAGAAAGTGTTTTTGAAGTGCAGAAGGTTTGGGATTTTAATCAATCCTAAAAAGTCACAGTTTTCTTTAGAGGAAGGCAAGCTATTAGAACATATAGTTTCTGCTGCAGGTGTTTGAATTGACCCAGAAAGAGTCAAAGCAATACAGACCCTGTCTGTCCCAAGATCAAAGAAGGATATCCAGTCCTTTCTAGGGAAAATAAACTTTGTGAGAAGGTTTATACCAAATTTTTCAGAACTTGTGAAGCATATTACCTCCATGTTGAAAAAGGGGTCAGAGATCAAATGGACAAAAGCACCAAGAAAATCATTTGATTCCATTAAAAATGCTATTATGGAAGCTCCTACTTTAATTAGTCCAGATTACAACAGGGAGTTCCATATATTTTCTTTTGCATCTAAAGACACCCTTGCAGCAGTTTTATTGCAAGAAGATGAGGAAGGCTCTGAGCATCTAGTGGAATTTTTTAGTAAAACCTTAAGGGACGTTGAGCTGAGATATGATATTGTTGAAAAACAAGCATATACTCTTATCAAATCTTTGAAGGCTTTCAAAGTTTATATTCTACATTCCAAAATAATTGCATATGTACCCTCTGCTGCAATAAAAGATGTCTTAACACAGCTTGATGCTAATGGAAGAAGGGCTAAATGGATAGAAAAGTTGATTGAATTAAATATAGAACTGAAGCCCACCAAACTTGTCAGAGGTCAGGGTCTTGCCAGATTGTTAGCTGAAGAAAATTGTAGAACATTAGATATAAATTGCATGGGCTCGAACTCAGAGAATGGTCCAACAGAAGAAAAGCAAGTAGTTGAACCAGAGAGAAAGTAGTCAGTGGCCGAAAATTTAGCTTCTTGTGATTGGTATTCTGCAATAGTTAAATTCTTACTGAAGCTAGAAATCCCTCCAAACTTTACTCAAAGTCAAACCAGAACTATTAAGCTTAGGGCAGCTAAATATTGCATTAATAAAAATATGCTTTATTGGAGGGATCCATCTGGAATTATTTTGAGGTGTCTGGACAAAGAATAGTCAACAGAAGTTATGCAACAGTTTCATTCAAAATGTGTGGAGGACACCATTATTGGAAGACTACAGCTCATAAAATCCTTAGGGTTGGATACTATTGGCCCTCCTTATTTGCTGATGTATTTTCCTTTGTTAAATCTTGTGACAGATGCCAAAGATTTGAAGGGAAACAACAGTTGAAGTCTCTGCCCTTAAAACCAATACATGAAAAGGGACCTTTTCAGCAGTGGGGCTTGGATTTCATTGGTGAAATCAATCCACACTCTAGTGGCCAGCACAGATGGATAATAGTAGCCACTGATTACTTCACTAAGTGGATTGAAGCAATCCCTACTAGGAAGGTTAATATGTGGTCATGAAGTTTTTAATTGAAAATATCTTTACCAGATTTGGTTGTCCACATAAATTAGTCACAGATAATGCAACAGCCTTCAGAGCAAAAGAATTGGTGGAGATGTGTAATTCAATGGGCATTAAACTGTTTCATTCCACCTCATACTACCCTCAAGGTAATGGTCTAGCAGAATCTTCCAACAAGAGTTCAATAAGGATAATTAAGAAGCTGTTGGAGGACAACAAAAAGGATTGGGATTCCAAGCTCAAATATGCACTTTGGGCTGACAGAGTGACCATTAAGAGATCCACAGGGAATTCTGCATTTAAGCTGGTGTATGGTATAGAGGCAGTATTTCTAATGTAGCTTACTCTCCATGTGGCAAAGTTCCTGCAACCAGATCAAAATGAGGAAGAAGACATGGCACGAAGGATCACTGATATAGCAGAGGTACATCAAATCAAAGAACAACTGGTTGAAAAGGCTGCAGTACATCAACAAAAGATCATGGAAGCTTTTGACAGAAAGACAAAGGTAGATGATTTTTAGATTGGAGACTTGGTCCTGAAATGGGATGCACTGAAAGAAAAGTAAGGAAATCATGGGAAATTTGATGCTTTCTAGATAGGGCCTTTTATTATTTCTCATATCCAAGGGAACAACACCTTCCTGCTGCAAAGTATGGGAGGAGAAGCAGTTTTTGATGGCCTAGTTAATGGGTGTTTTCTGAAAATTTATGTGATTTAAGGTCTTTGGGCCTTAAAGTTGTAAATATTTTATTTTTATCAGTTTCAATGTAGGTTCAAACAGACTCCATGCCCAATGGAGCACTAGGAATTTTGCTAATTTGTTTTTTAGAAGAAACGCATTGATCTGCAAGTTCTTGGGACCTGACAGGGAGGATCTCATCCCCAGAAGGAGCCAGTGTTAGCTCTGCTATGTACTTCAGTGTTTGGAGGACCAAAGTTTAGATTGGCCATGTGTTTTTGCAAGCAGGGAGCCCGCAACACTCCGTTTTCTCATTCTCCTTCATTGTTCTTCTACTCCCATAGCCCTTGTAATCTTTGTATTATCTCTGTTTTCTTAGCTGCTCGGCATAAGCCCCTTTCCCCTAAGCCTCGGGCACTTACACTCTATAACGTGACCTTACCCATATAACCGCCCTTTCCCATCACATCAATCAAGAAACACATGCGCTTATTTTTTTCCGTCCGATTATTTATCACTCGATCCAACAACATACACTCCTCTACATACCGTGATCTTCTCATGCGTTAACTCATGGGGAGAGCGGTATTAACCTGTCCTGTCCACCATGCGTCTTTTCCTTATTGCATCGCTTCCCCGGGTACCAATTCCGCCCGATCCCCGTAAGCAGTGTCGGCAATACCACTTAACACCCGAGCATCGTCCCCGCTCGTTAACCCTCCTGCGTATCTTTTGCCCAGCGACTATTGGATCTACTTGATTTGGATCCAACAGCTCACAATCTTCTATCCGCTACCTCCTTCTGATAGCTTCCGCCATGAGATCTCTACCATTGATCTGCACGATCCGACGGCCAAATTTGTTCCTATAATCTGTTCATTCACCATGAAGTTTCCATGCTCTCGACCTGCAACATGTACTCAAGAAGGACAGCAGTGATCAGCTACCAAGTATGCTGCGTAGTTACTACTTCAACTACTACATTCAAGGAAGAATCGTTGAAGGAAGAAAAGGTACAAAACCTCAAGAAGTTAAACCATTTATCAGGCATGGAATGTATCCACATTTCACTCTACCTACTCAATAACGACAACAAAATATCAGAGAAGATCAATTTCATTCATTGAAGCAACGGATCATAGCAGAGGCCCATTTTAGATAGTTAATGTGGTTGGTGGTCAATTATGACTCCTCCATGCATAGAATAGCAGAACATTTTGTAATCAACCTCTATATATACCCACAAAACAAATGTGATGAGGGTTTATGGTTTTGGTTTTGATATAAGGTTCAACTTATGGAGACTATAACTACTCTGATACTTGCAGCATTTGGTCTTCATTTTCAGCTAATACAAGCTTCTTTTGCTATTAATTGCTCACTTTCCACTTCTTCTTTGTTCTAGGTTGTGCCTGTTAGGAATTTATTCATGTGCTATTGATATTTAGCATTAGAGGGGTTTTCATCCGACCTCTGTGTTAGAATCTTTTATGTATCATTGAATGTGCTATGCAGGTTTCTTTTTACTTAGTGCCAGAGAGCTATCATCTTGTATGTGCATTAGGAAATAGATTTGCAGACCTTTTACTGGTTGCAGTCGGCCATCACATGGTCTTGTGCATCTTCTGGTGTGGTCAGTATTCTCCATGTTCACCTATTTCTAAAACTGTGAGTAATTGGTGGTCTAAAGCCTTGTAGTCTGGGCATGTTCACCCATGTCTGGAGTTAAGCATAGTAGAAGTGGTTATCTAACTTGAATATGCATCATTCCTTCCATTCATCCATTTCCAACATTTTGTTGAGTTTGTAATGTTCCCGAGCATCTCTAAGATACAACCTAGCAGATTTTCTTGGGGTGATAACAATCCCGACTATACCTACATGCACGCAGGGTTCTTAGCCATTTGATCCACCCTTCAATACCTTCGTCAAAGTATACAATTGGATTTCACGCAGCCCTAACCTGAGGCTAATATACTTTCGTGCTACTAGGGCAGTGAACTATGATATTTCCCAAACCACACTAAGTATCGTACTTGTCTTATTACAAATCTTAGTTAGCTTTGCGTAAATAGATGTTCTTACATGCATTTACTTAACCAACACAATTACATATATTTTCACATCATATGAGAATTATAAGTGAAATTCATACACAAACATAACCAAATGCATAAACATGAAATAAAGATGTAGAAATTGTAGAATACTTCTCTTTATTGATACTTTCAGACAATTAAAGACTTTACCCACCCTGCACACTCTGGTGCAGGGGTTCATGCACTCAACTACGGACTTCTAGGCCTCTACACACTCAGCTGCAGAGCCTCTACCTATGCTACAACCCAAAAATTAGACTTCTACTTCAGAGCTATCTCTCACACATGTTCAATCTTCTTCATTGATTCCAAATTTACTCTAACTACTTAGAGCTTAGCTCTATTTATACATTCCCATGGTCCATGGACCATGGGTAGATATTTTACAACTGACATTACATTTCCAAAATAAGGGTAGACAACCCTATGACTCTTTAACATCTACGCGATCTACGACCACACAATGTGGAATCTTTACATTTCGATTACAAAATTTGACCAAAATATGGGCTTTTAGCCCCAAAAATGCCCTTGGGGGATCCCGCGTCCAACACTTATTAGTTATTAATATGCAAACTATAAAAGGCTTGGTGATATTTTTTTAAAAATATTAAATTTGATAAGGATTTTGTATAATTTCTATAAACTTTTGGTGATCTTTAATGTAAAATAATTTTATCACATTGAATTTGGAAAAATAATTTCTAGAAAAAATGGAAATGAGAAAATATTTATTTGATATCAAACATGGAAAATTGGCCCATGTGTTAAATTTAGCCCCTAAAATTTTCCTTGGATGGAATAGGGAGATTCATCATTTCTCTCTTATTTCATTGACCCCCCATTGTTTGATTTCAATAGCTATTCAAATCAGGGTGTGTCTTACCTTATGAAAATTGTAGTTCCTAGTTTTGGTCAAATGCCCATAAACTTGATCAATGTTCTCTAGCCTCCAATTTGAAAATTCCATTTCATGTCAATTTCCCATGGAATTTCTCCTCAAAATCCTCTTCTACTCTTACTACCACCCTAGAGGGAAATTCATATATTTACTTCATCACAACACTAGTTATATTTCTTCTTTGCATCAATGACAAGAACATTCAACTTCTTGTCCCTTCTAGTAATTCACTTTTTGTTATTTCATGAACATGGGAAATGGATCACTAATTTGTAAAAACAAAATTAAAATATCCAAGAACTTATGTTTTGCAAGTGAATTCATCCTCTTCCTTCCATTGGAAATCCTTAAATTTATTCTCTCTCTCTCTCTCTCTCTCTCTCTCTCTCTCTCTCTCTCTCTCAATCTCAAGTATTTGGTTAGTCTCTCTCTCCATCTCTCTCTCTCTCTCAAGTGGTTGATCAATTGTGGTAAGACTCTCTCTCTCTCCCCCACTCCCTCTCTCTCTCGCTCTCAAGTGGTTGGTCAGTTGTGGTAAGAAAATGATGATTTATTTCAACTATACATCTACTTCTAAACTCACACATCAAGGGGAAATTGTTATCACTTAAAATGTTATGAGTGACAATTAATAAATAGCCCAACAATAAATGAAAAACATTATAAAATGGGTTTCCATTCAGTGGCATAAATCCATAGTGCATTTTTTTCATGAACCATGTGATTATCCCTTCGACAACCACTCATATCTATAGAAATCAAATGTTCATTAACAAACTGCATGGGAAATAATAAATATCTCACCAAAAGGAAAGTATCAAGTGCAATTCATGTCAGTACAATGCTCTAGGAAATCAATGATAATTAATTTGGAAACTCAAGGCTCTTATCATGCCCCTTTCATCTATGGGAAACTATAATTGACTTGAGCATCATTCACACATTGAACCAGTTTTAATGAAGCTTAAGAAAAACATATAAATAGGAGTCATTATAAACCATTTGAATAGAGAGGTTGAATTCAAATTTATGCAAATAATTAATTTATCACCAAAAGGAATGTATCAAGTGCAATTCATGTTGGTTCAGTGCTCTAGGACATAAATGATAATTACATTGGAAACTCAAGGATCCTATCACTTCCCTTTCATCTATGGGAAACTACAATTGACTTGAGCACCATTCACACATTGAATCAATTTTAATGAAGCTTAAGAAAAACATATATATAGGACATATTAATAACCATTTGAATAGAGAGGTTGAATGAAAATTTATGCTACCCAAGTTTCAATAGAACTGCAAATTTTCTTGAAGCATCATTATGGTGTCATTTTTTCCTCCAATAATTGCTTCACTATTGAAAATTATTGCAAGCTTCCTTTAGTGAGAGACATCAGTCCAAACTTCGTCAAAAGGAATCCCCCTTTGAAGTTTTGGAAACGACTCACGCGTTACATCTAAACATCTCTTAATGTTGCATTTAAGGCCCCTTGGTCTTCTTCATTTGAAATAAAGGATTTTTGTTCCATACTTGTTCTTTTGTTCTTCTTGTCTATATTTGTTTGTTGCTTGTAATATCATGTTTTTTTCTTTCTTATTATTTATATATGTTTTTTTTCTCTATTAAACTCATTACTAATCATCTATTATTTTCTTTTAGTTTAGCACCGCCTTATCTAAAAAAGTGTTTTTGGTCCCCTCTCTTGACCAAAAAGATTCTACA
This sequence comes from Pinus taeda, assembly GCA_000404065.3. Taxonomy (NCBI): domain Eukaryota; kingdom Viridiplantae; phylum Streptophyta; class Pinopsida; order Pinales; family Pinaceae; genus Pinus; species Pinus taeda. Next base: position 69,961 of record APFE031261487.1, read on the forward strand.
CACATATATATGTTAGCCCTCGATCATGTACCCCCTTGTCAAGTAGAATTGTTTGTAGCAACCATTTGTTGTTTCTAGGGAGGGAATGAATTATTTAATATAGAAATTTGTTGTGAGGCTCTCTACTAGCAATAAAACCAATGGATCTTGTTATCCTTAAGAACTGATGAGTGAGATGATCTCCACCACAAATATTGTAGGGAAACATGATATCATCTTCCCCTTGGTGCATTTGGAATTAATTTTTTACAATTGCATGATCCTTTTATAAAAAAAAATGTTTTTATTCTTATTCTTCTTCTCCCTCTAGGTTGTTAAGGATTCTTCAAATGTGTAGATTGTACCAAATTCACCTCATATTTCTAAGTGGGGATCATACCAGTTTAGGTAATTAGTGCAGTAGAAGGGGAATATGATATAATAGTAATTTGATTGACCTACCTTATAAATTTTTAAATGGAAACATGGAAAATAAAAATCAACACTCCATAAACATGGGAACCTAGGTTGGGTCTCAATGAATTAATCAGTGATTTTGGAGCACAGGGAGTAATATCATATAATGTGCTAGACTAAGAGTAGATTAGATCTAAATTTTGGGAATGTAATATAGCTTACTTAGACACCAACCATGACATCACAACATCCTTGGTAGTGGGTGGTAAAAAATATTTGGTAAACTAATCTATAGAATTTCATCTAGAATCTTCGCCTTGAAGAGCCTCTGCCTCCTTCTACATTCATGGATATGATAAAAAATATGGGTAATAGTGTTCTATGGTCATGAAGTCAAAATTTCTATTATGATTTCACACTAAATAGGAAATTGTAAATGTGTTAAAAAGGTTATGGCTAAGGAAGCAAAGTCATGATTGGAATAACTTAATAAGTCAATGTACCATTTGGTGGAACTTATAGTCGAGATTCTTTTGAAAATGTACAATCAATATAGATTTCAGAGAGAACCAAATTTCTATCAAACCTATGTATATTTTCTGGAAATTTTATGGGAATTTCCGACCACTAAAGTTGGTGCTGAATGGGTCATTCATCAAACATGACAAATCAAGAAGATCCAACACTTTTAGGAAAGGTAACCCAGTGTTGGAAAATGAATTTGGGTTAGACAAAGGCATGGCCTGTGACCAAAATAAACCTTGTAATCCATCGATATATAATTTTATTGAATGATAAGTTTTTCCAAAGGTACTGCCACCAAATACATAACTACACATATGGATATTATCAACCCAAGAGACATTATTTCACATAGGGAGATGAGTGTCCTTAAAAAAATTACTTCCCACAAGGACATTGATCATTCTAGAAAAATTGCTACCCCTAGTATGAGTGAAATAGTTGGAAGTAAGAAGAAACCTTTGATTAGTACTCCAACCAAACGAGAATCCATCATTTGGTATTGTTAGACCACTTACAAGGATATTATAACTATATAGGAATCCACTCTTAGCATTACTACAAAGTCCTTTCCCCCACTAAAAACAAATCCATATGTGGCCGCTAGAAAGGACACAAAGGGAAAACTAATGTTAGACAAACTAGTGGAATGAAATGACATAAATAGAGGAATTCCCCATATGGAATAAGTATTTGTACTAGACAGGATAGTGTAATCACCTATTCCACTAATAAAGGGTAAATATGAAATCAAAGAGAATCCTTCCAAGCTATTAATAGATAATGGAACAAGTTCTCCCATGTTGGATTAGACACTCATGCTTGATACCATGTGAATATGGTTATATAAAGGCCTAGTCAAGGGTGGATTAATTTTTTGCAGTGGACTCTCATCAACCACTGAAACCTTAATGTGATAACCCACCTTATGAATATGAATAGATATTTTCAAAGCATAATGCTAAATCCAATATGGATGGCACCATTTTGTAATCAATGGTGTTTCTTCCTCCATAAGAGAAAGAGCGCTTTATACATGTGATCAACGAATAGGTTGGTAAACTAAGGTCGAAAATTAAGTTTAAATACTATAAATAATTAATCTTTGGCCAAATAGACATAAAAATCATGGATCACACACATAGTAAAAATATGTTATCAACAAGAAAAACAAAGGACAAGCGACCTCCTGAAAACCAACATTTGGGGGTGCTTGACTCCTAAGACGTAGCTAGATAAGGTCCAAGAGTGTTATACATGTATTTACCATTATAGGTATTACAATGAAGTCATTGTATATTATAGGGATGAAATTACATAATTCAGTAATTTCTTGTTATTATTTTGTGACATGTTAATAGTTATGAAATAATAATTATTTCAAAATTTATAAATACCCATAATTGAGAGGAAAGTGCATAGAGATTTGGGAAAAGCTCATAATTGATCATGATACATGTCCCTGAATTGTAATTGCTTGGTCCAAATTCCATCAAGTTTATCCATGACTTATATCCACCTAGTTCACATTCCATAAAGTCTAACTTCTTGTTTCCCTAAGTGTTTAGATATATCCTCCCAAATCTAGGAAAATCTTATATAACCAAGCACCTGAAGGGTGGAAAGGAAGGATAAAGTGATTAAAGAGCCTTATTATGCTGGAGGATTTCCACCAAGAGATCCTTACATCCTTCATAAATGACCCTATGCTACGAGTAAGCTAAGGGAGGTGAAAAGCCGAGGGATTAGGGGAGATCACTTGTCACCAAAGGTATAATATTGTTATTGTATTGTTGATCTATATGGAATGATCAATTTGTTTCCCTCTCAATATGTAGTGTTTTCATGAGATCACAATATTTCTAACATTAATAGGTATTCTTGCATACTAACTTTCCTTTCTTGGAGACAAATCAATTATCCCTATGTGGTTGTAAATTTGTTTAGATTATAGTACTAGGGAGTTGGAGCGAGATCTTTGAGTAAGGAGTGGGATATCCAACTACTGGATTGGATATACAACTTGCACTAACATGTGAGGATATGAAGGTATGGCCCTATATTTTCTTTTTAAATTATATGGAAAGAGAAGTAGATCCTAAGGTGAGATTTATGAGACAATAATCTCTTTTACATTGAGTAAATTTGGGGAAAACAAAACTGGAAAATTCACTAGGGAGAAATACCTAATTTTATCCTTATCTTTTGAATATCCATTACGCTTTATTGTTTCTTAGTGGTATTTTATTTATTGTGATCTCCTTTGGGTTTATTTTAGACTACATACAAAGCATGTGACTCAAATTTGAGTTTATCTCCTCCAAAACATTTTATCATAGAACCCCATCACTCCATGCTAGTGGATTAGAATGATAATTGAGCTCTCTGATGCTCCATAATCTCATCTAGGGTATGACTCCTTACATGGCCTTTTCTCATATGGGTGGAAATGGAGCCTATAGGGTGCACAAAAAAGGGGTTGTATATTACAAATAACACTCATTTTTCATGAAACGTTTCTAGTTTTCTCCATATGAACCCCATGGAGTCCATTAATTTCAAAGAGGCCCTTAGGAACCTATTTTTTGATGGAATATGATTATTTTCATGCTATAAAGAGGGAAAGGGAAAAGCTACACTTTACGATGGTGGCCAGTGGATACCCTTTTTAATGATATCTAATCTAATTTTATATGTTTTAAACTTGAATATTTTTTACATGTTGTGGAAGGGTTAGATATATTTGAAATTCCATATAAAACCCCTTTCTCTTATGATATATTCTCGAGTCTTTCATCTTCTATTTTCCTTGCATGAGGTTTTTCACTTGTTTCCTTATTTTGGCGACTTATGATCTAATAGTTTTCTGACATTGCGAGCTTGATCTTGTACCTAGTTAGTATTTGTTTCTCTTTTGATTTGAAAAGTATCAAAGAAAGTCCAAAATTGTTCAGTGTTAGATCTTGTTTCCTTGTTAGGGTTTGGGTGTGTTTTCCTTTGTAGAACATTTTAGGATTGGTATTGTTGTTTCCTGCATTGTATTATTGATCCAAACTTCCTTTGTTTTGTGTGTGTGTGTCCTTTTTGTCTTATTTGACAAGAAATATGAAACCTTACTTTTATTTCAAATCCATAATTTGATGCTTTGTAGTGCTTTTGTTTGGTTCTTTTTCATTTGCACCTAGGAGTAATTAAATTGGTTTCTTGTGAACATTTTTAGTGTATTGAGTGGTTATTGAGAGAGATTGTGAGGCTTCATTTGTCATTTGGAAGGAAAAAAATAACTCTTTACCCTTCCTTTAGTCAGTTTTAATTGAATTGATAAATCAATTCATCCTTCATATAGCATTCATATTGAATTGGTTTTGATTCTTTTAACACCATCAAATCTGCACATTGTAATCTTAAGTAAACAACCATAAAATAAAGTGCTAATAAAACCAGCTAGACTTTTTGGAATAGTACACCAACATTAGTTTAGGGTGTAGAGCCTTGAAATAAGTTTTTATAGGACACTCTTTAAGGCTACAAAATTAAAACTATTTACACTAAATATATTAAATCCACTATCATATGAAATGCTTGCGAAAAATATCCTCTCAAATGGGATTAAAGTACACAACTGCATTAGTAACTTGTCGACTTACATACCCACTCCCTTGTTCTTGGTGTTTTTTTGACTTTTCATGTTCAGGGATATTTTGAGAAGAAAGGCTCATTGTGATCAACATCTTAAGATGTTTTTAGATTAGTTACTATGCTTGTGTGTTTTATCCCTATCACATGTTTCCTGTGAATTGTTTGGTTTCAAGATGGTAACCATAGTGGGTTATCTTTAGGGCTCTTACCTATGTGACTATGGGTGGGAAGTTGTACCTAAAGGCACACACATCAATCCCCATATCAATGATCTTGGGGTTAACACTCAACTCTATCAAGGCCACTTATGTCATTCAGGGTTGGTATAGGGAAGTTGAGATAATTACTACTTAACCTTCTTATTCAAAGTTCCTTAGGGATTTCATAACCTCAAGCATATTAGCTTTCAGGAGGTACCATTAGGTGGTTTGATTGTTATTTCTCTTATTATTTTTTATATTGTGTGTCATTTGGTCTGAGTCTAGCTGGCCATAGAGGTGTCTTAGTTAATTAATTAAATCTATATATTAATCATGGTCAACCCAATTATGCATATATCTTGAATATTGAAAAATCTTCCTCCTAAAAAGGGGGATCCACCACAAAAAACATATATGATAAATCCACCATCAAAGAGCTTATACCAAACTCATTATGGGCAGTTTATTTTAGGTTTGGCGGGGGGCGACCAAGACATCCTTGAAGAAGTAAATGAAATTTGACCACCACATATACACCCACCTTTTTCAAATCATTTTCACCTCATACTTGTACAAGTGAGTGTTGAATTTAATTAATAATTTTCCTTATTTTCTCATCACATGGATAGTGAGAATGATGCTTCTGCCTTGGGAGATTCGGGGCCCTTGTCACGATCTATGTCAAGGATGTTTGTTTTGATTTCTCTTTACCTTATATAAGTCTAATAGGGCATAATCCTCTCACTTCAACTACGCCTCCTTTCTCACTGTAGGGATTATTATTTGTTGCTTCTACAACCCCAAGTAGTTTCATTAGTTTTTTAGCGTCCTTCCCTCCTCCCAAATTTGTGTTCTATGTGAGGGAAAGCCATAGCCCACCTATAAGATATGGGTGGTTCCCACCTATTTTTGCCATCCCTACGCTCACTATATCTAGTCTAGAAGAACATCTACAAGGAAAATTCCATGGGGTTTATACATGTTCCTAATCACGTTGGGATCAATAATGTTTTCAAAGGATCATAAAATCCTTGGGGTATTTTTTCATGAAGGGGAATGCGATTTTCTGAAGGTCTATATGCCTTTGTAGGTGCTAACTTTTCTGGGGGACATGACCCTACTAGTAAAACCTTTCCTATGAGTTTTCCTACATATAAACATGCTTTTTTACTAAGAGGTCATCCTTCTAGTGTTAAATATAATCCCTATTAACATCCACACTTTTGGGATTTATTTTTCCCTAAGGGGAACTAATATTTTTCCTAATACAATTTTTATACATATCTAATTCCTTAGGCCTAATAATACCTTCATTAACTATCATTCTTCTAGAAACTATGATATGGGGAGACTGCAAGGTCCATCTGGGGTGCCATCATTACATTGAGACCCATTAATCAAGAAAAACTTTTATTTCTAGCATCATTTAATTTTCTGTATTTGGAAAAACTTAACAATGACTCCATATACCATGACCCTTAGTGGCTACCAATTCATATAAAGCTACCTCTTGATATACTAAAATTCAATATAAATGGTATATCAAACTCGATTATGCTTCCTTAGAATGAATTTCCCTAAATCATTTCCAAATACCTTCACAACAAGAGATTAGAATGAATGTACTATCTAATTTTAAGCAGGACATTTCTAACCACATCTCTAATCACAATCATGATTCGAGGAAAAATATGTAGTTAATTAAGACCAAGATTACTGATTGACTACTAAAATTTTGGTTCACTCGATCCTTGCTACCTCAAATTTCCAAGGATGTAGCTATGGGTACAATGACTACATAGGATCAATCCATCTTGCATACTAAGCATTTTAACTTAATCTATTTTCAATTCGGAACCTTGTATGACATCATTCCTAATTCTCCTCAACCATCAACCTATCTACAACACCCAAAACCAGGATCAAATTATAATGTTGTGATTACTTTTATCACCAACGATGTTATCAGTTAGTTAGTTGCTCAATTGATGCAATTGATTGACACAATAGAAGCCCCTACAACTATGTCTAATTCTCAACAAGGAAAATATCTTGAGCAAACTGTCAAGAACCATATGGTGAATTCCATGCAACCAAATAATTCTCAGCAAATTGGCTATAAAAATAATAATAAAAACAAAAAAAACTTCTAAACACAAGTGAAACAACAAACCCAACCCAATACTGGTGGGGGCACAAATGAACACAAATCTAAGGTTAATTTTCCTTGTAAGATTTCTTAGGGTGACCATATAACTCATGAGTTCCATTGTATGAATGAGATTCATTGACTCTTAGCAGAACCTCTCATTAAGGAGTAACCTGCTATCTAGACACATCCATTCTAAAACCAACCAAAACAACAAATGGTTGCAATCTCTCCTACTCCTCCACTTTAGGAAACAGGAGGACCAAAATTTCATGGAATCTAATTATATATTTGTATGTGAAATGAGGTAATGAACTTTTCTATGAGAGTAAAAATTTATGAGACTCTTGAGAGTAGTTATTCATCTAAGGATTTGATCATACTCACTCAATCCAGTGGACCTATGAGAATAGATCAGCCTTTGGAGGCAATGATCCACTGATCTAAATTTTTTCTCCATTGATCAACACATATTAATCTCGATGCTAGTGCTTCCAAACCCCATACTATTATCGAGGATTTATCCCAAGCAATATGTGCCATGTTTTCTTTGGAGGTTTTGTAAATTTTTCCTATCAAAAGTAGATCATTTTTTACAGCTATCATAGGGTTCAATCCATTAGAATCTAATTTGATTACATTTTACATTGATGTAAGTTGTCATTGGTTATCCCATCAAGTCACTTTTGAGATCTCAATTTGTGTCTTTAACAAGGATATCTATTGCACTATTTAAGATGAAAGATCATCCACTTGTATGATGACCTTCTCATGTTCAAAATATCTTGGTTCTACAGCACTCATCTATAAAATTATCACCCTCAAGGCTTCTTATGGCCATAGTTTCTGACCTAAGGGACTTCTCATGGTATTTTCCATTGGTTAGGAGAAAAACTATTATCATTGATGTAGAAATTGTTGAAACCCCACTCGATTATAATTTAATCTTTCGATGTATTTGTTTCTATTCCATGACTATTTTTCTGTCATCCATATTTCACATTAATCACTTTCCCCGTGAATGAGAAATCATCACTATTGATAATTGTTACCGGGAATAGTGTCCACTTAGAGCTGCTATTCCCACTAAGATTGGTAGCTATCTTAGAAACAAACAAGTTAAAACTACTTTCGTTTTCCTTTATGAAAAATATACAAGAGGGGAACAGAGGACACCAACCTTTGTCTTGCGCTTGGTTCCTTCCTTGGTTCCTCTCCTTCTCGACAGATCTTTGCCGATCCTTCTTTGTCTACACAGCTTCAGAGAGCACCCATGGAATCAAAGCAACATAATACTATCGAAGAACAGAGATCTATATTCATAAACAACACAAGACCAGATATGTATTAACCACACAAATGCATATACAATAAAACATACATGAATGTGGAGGAAAACTTGAATAGCTTTATTAATATCAAGAATAGAAAGAGGATTACAACCAATTTTTCTAACCCAGCATCATCCTCCAGCAAGAAATCCCTTCTTCACCTCAGGTAAAGCTTAGATCACCCAACACTATGATGTTACACCTAGAAAACCAACAACACTTCTCTACAAGATACAAGATTCTAGCCTCTAACCTCTGGATCTCTGGGATGAGAGATCTATATATAGATATTTGAAGAGGTGTGAGTCAGATCTTGGTTTTTGATTAGTGTCATTCCACTGATAGTTCTTGGCTCCACTTGGAGATTACACTGATCTCTTACTCATCCTCGGGCGAATTCTAAGGGGCAAGTGTCATATGAGAATTTTCTAGAATATTCCTTGATCATACACTTAGCAAAATGTCTCTGCCACTTGTCTATTCTCGTCCGTCGCACCCTATAGAAGGAATTTTTAGTATGCATCGCACCTCCTATGTGTACAAGGTGAGATGCATCACACCCTGACCATGGAGCAATCATTATGGTCCAATTTTGACTAGTTCTGAGCAGTTTTTTGTGGAGAACTTCTAGGAGATGATGTAGTCAGTTGACCTTGTTCTTTTAGGGTGTGAAGCAACACTTTTAGGGACTTCGGAGCCATTGGTTTATGGACATTTATGATTGGGGATGCAGTGCCCAAAAATGTCTATAATAGTTGCCCCCTAAAGCATGAAGTCGTTAATCTTTTGATGTCGGGTGAAATGCTCTATCATGAGGATCCGAAGTTTTTTCGAGCTGGAAGGTGACCTGTAATAAGATACAATACAATACATTATCTTCATAATATTTTTCATGATCTAGCTGAGGCAAGCATTCCCATGCTCAGATTTATAAATTCATTTTCATGTACATAGGACAAACAACTGTCTGTGTAGCAGACTGATGATTCAGACAGAATCATCATCCTTTGATTTGGATGATCATCTATTCGGAAATGATGTACATTTGCTGTCTTTATATTCCTGAATATATCACAGCCTGGATGGATGAAACTAGATCCGGGGTCTTCAAAACTCGTTCAATCTTCACTCGTAGTACAAGTCGATCCATGTGAAAGATGTTCTGGAGTTGAACATGGAAATACATCGCCTCATTACCAGCCAATGATGTAAGCTGTTAACAGGCGTGAGGGTCAAAGGCCATTGATGTAAACCTGTTGCCGAAAGTGAGAAACTTGCCATTGAAGCATGCAAGCTTCAAAGTACTGAAAGGGGTTGTTCCTAGGTCGACTTCTTGGATAATGATCTAATTTCGACAAGAAGTGACCTGTCGTAAGAGGGCCTTAATGAATCCCACATCTATGACACGGAATGGAGCAAATGATTTTGGAGGTGAAAACGATATGATGATACAGCGTGCAAGGTGGCGGTCATGAAAGAATGGAGCGTGAATGTATTGCAGTGGATGAGACACAGGTGAATTATCTGAGCAACTTCTCTTGAAAATACCGGTGACACTAACAATGGATTGGTAGCGTTAACCCAAAACATGGATGGTGTGACAGACCGATGGTAATATGACCAGTGAATGGAATAACCCAACCCGACTCAGACGGAGTGAAAGTGTCATGTTAAAGAGCGACTTGCTACCAATAAAGTTTCTTCAAGTTTTCTTCCCAATTTTTCCGAGTAATTGCTAACAAATACCTCTTTATTTTTGTCAATGTTGAGGAGGATAACATATGCTTGTTCTATAATCCACCCTTCGTACGAAGATGTCGCTATGTTTTAATGACCCTAGCGACAGTGAAACTCGTTCTTGTCCATTTGGACAAGTTTGTCACTTTTAGGTTTTAACGAGTTTAACGACAAAGAGAACTCGGTCCTTTTCAATTTTAGAGAGTCTGAAAGGTAAAAAAAGGAAACTCCAATGATTCTTTTTCGTCATATAATCCCGTAAGTCCGAAAAAGCGTAAAATAATATGAAAGGGATGAATTTTCGATAGTTTTAACAAGCCGAACAAGACAAGCACTCGATCTTTTTGTGTAATAATCCCTCAAGTCCAAAAATATTAAAATCTAGAGGGATAGCACTTCCGATGACTTTAATGAGCCGGAGAGGCTAATCGCTCGGAAATCTTTTCATATTTTACGAGTCAGTTGAAAAAAGCTTAAATGAGACATGTTTTCTGAGGAATGAGTGATGATTTTGGGTAGCGGATGATTCCAGGTAAGGTTTGGCATTTTCCAATCACGGCAGTGTCACAAGGATGGCTAACAGAATCACTCTTTGCAGATTTTCCTCGAAAAGGGTAAACAATCAAATGGAGGCAAATGATCGGCTAAAACAGAGTGGAAGTGATGATGAGAACATGACCAAGGCTCAAAAGTTGATGATAATGCATTCACAATGGTTATTTACCGGCGATCAGTTCATTTTTCAATGAGCTTAAACTCTGGGGGAAACATTTTCTCATTACTTATATTTATTTTTAACGAGCTTCAATTCCACGTTAAAACTGCTCGTGGCGGGTTTATTTTTTAACGAGCTTAAACCCTGCGGTAACACTGCTCGTTATAAGTTTGCATGCCCCCAACATAATAACGCAAATCGAGGTGCATGCCCCCCAAGCTTCATTTTATTCAACTCAGTGGTTGGAGTGAAGGTTTACCTTCGAGATCTTTGAAAGACTCGATTTGGAAAGGGAGTTGTTTCATTTTTTAATGAGGTTGACATAGTAAAAGAACTATCCTCGTGGAAACCTTTGATCACAACTCATATGGGGTTATGAAGGAAAGATGTGGTTCCAATGCCCTCAGTACATAATGTACAACATCACTGAATTGATCATCAAATGATTTAGCTATGGTAGGGCTTGGAGGCAATGCCTCGTGATGATCCACACTATCAAAATGTTCTAAGTTCTTCTTCATTTCTGTTGATGTAGAAGATCTCATGGGACAGGTTTCCACTGTGGCCACTTCTGCCAGCTTACTCAGAGGCGAAAGGGAAAACGTCTCCATTAAGGAAGGGTCTTTTAGGAGGCCTACTCCGATATTTTGAATAGACTGAGAGCTTTCGTGGATCATCGGAATGTTTCTCGTAACTTGTGAACAGTTGGGGAGAAATGTTTGTTGGTCGATGATTGTGATTCCTCCTTGGAAGGGAAATGTAATATTTCTGAAGTATGTCGACACAATGGCAGCCATAACATATATCCAAGGCCTTCCCAGTAGGATTTTGTAATCGAGGCTTCCATTGATAACTTCAACATCAATTTCTACTATTTTTCCCCCCAGTTCGACTTGCAAGTTACTTAAAATCCCATATGGAGTGTATGTTCGCCCATCAATTTCTTTTAATGTCATTGATGATCGCGACAAGGGTGGTGAGCCTAAATGTTTCCACCAACTCATTGACATAATACATGTAGATGTCCCCTCATTAATAATTGTTCGATGAACAGTTTTGTTGAGGGCCTTCACTTGAATAAGGAAATCTAGTTGAGCTGGTAACTGAGGGTCATATGCTTTGTGATCAAAGGCCACAAGATTGGAATCCGCTGGGTTAATCCCACCTATCGCTGATAATAAAGCCTGCTTTTGGGAGGGGAAATTTTGCAGTACCTCAAGTGTCGACATAGCGGACAGCAATTGGGCCAAATCCTCCACTATATTATAATGTTGTGCTGCTCTGGCATGAGGATTAAACGTCGATTTGTGTACTACTCCCTTTCGCGGCTTTATCGTTAGCTTAGGAATGATGGGTGGCACAACTATGGTCGAAGTTGTTGTCGAACTACTAGGTTGATCTGTAGCCTTGTCGTTCGACATCTGTGGATTTCCATAATCTTTATTCCTTATCGATATCAAAGCATCATTTTGTTGTTTCGAAATGGACAACATAAGCACTCAGGATGGGGAAGCATTGTCACTAGCAACCAGATTTGTTCCTGGGTTCGGAAACGGATAAATCAATACTGCTGAGGTTTTTGAATTCTTGAAGAATTTTCTAAGCTAAGCTTTATATAGACAATCTCTTGTCCGATGATCTTCATCGCATATCTGACACCCTGAAGGAGGTTTCCTTTGCCCAGAAGGGATTGCAGAAGATTTTTTAGGAGATGACTCCTCTTGTTTCTCCTTTTTCCCTTTCGTTTTCTTCTTACCTCCTGGTCACTTAGGTTCTTTGCCTTTGTCAGTCGACATGGCATTAACCTCTGAGGCAAGAAGTTTGTCATTTGCATTTTGACTAGAAACCGTACGGGCTTTCTTTGACGTAGCCTTTATGGTTTTCGTGCTAGTCATACCTATCACGCCATTGCCGTCATGAGAGTCTTTGTTTGATTTAGGAGGGGGAGGAATGGAAAAATCCGGTCTAGGAGCATCAGGGATTTTATCATAGAGTGTGCCAGACTGAGTATAGATCAGGTCTAGATATTGTACACGAACAATAACTTTCTCTTCAGTGACGACTCCTCCCTTTGCCACATCTTCTGTAATAGAAGGTAACAATGACTTAATAAACCATTCAGCCAACAACTGATTAGGAACATATGTTTTTACCATTCCACGACGACTGCGCCACTCATGAATATGATCGAATATGTGAGTGGCTGTCGTTTGTTTGAAATTGGTAAGAAGCTCTGTTCCCGTTTCGTACCTTATGGGTAACTGAAAATGGGTTAAAAAGGTTGTCACTAGGGTACTTAAGTTATCAAACAAAGCTCTAGGCAATTCGATATACTATTTTGCTGACGGACCAGTTAACGTTCGCTGAAAAAGGTGAAGCCTGATCGAATCATCGTTGAGAGTGTTTGATGAACCCCACAGATGAAAGGTCATCACATGATTCAACGGGTCTTCACTCGGATTTCCATTAAATTTAGGAATATCTGATGGAAGTTTATGAGGAATTGCTGGCCACCAAGGGGCATAAGCAATTGGATCATTCGTCAGCTGGTTTAGATCTAGTAATTCTAGAGTTGCTACAAAGGGAAACTATTGATTCAGGTTAGTCGAAGCATACCCAGGATAAGTTGGAATCGCCTGAGCAGTGGGTCTTTGCATACCATCATAATGTATTTGATGTTGGTAACTTTGATAAGGTTGATGGGCATAACCATTATAGTATGGTTGTTGATAACCGCTTTGGAAATGCGGTTGCCCATTACTTACAAACACTTGTTGCTCAGGTCCCTGATATGATTGCTAGAATTGCGGTTGTTGATATTGAACCAGCCATGGTTGTTGGACCATTTGCTGTTGTCCAATACTGGATGATTGACCAAGATGAGGAGTCATAGTACCTGTTTGAGCCTGAGTCACTCTAGATAAGGAGGCACTAACCTAAGGTTGTGATTGAATGGCTAAGACAAGAGGTTGTTGTATTGCAACCTGAGAAACTTGGGGCTGACATACAACAGGTAGCACTTGTACTTGCGATGCAGTCATCATAGCAGGTATAGTGGGAATATTTGACACAGGGTGGATTGGTTGCATTGAATATACAACCCTTGGTTGCTGAGGTGGTATTGGTACCCAACCACTGGATGTAATTCCAGTTTGACCTGAACTTTGTTGTAAACTCCCATATGGTTGTTCCCTAAGAGGGAACAATGAAAAGGCATACTGCCCCCCATATGGTGGCAATCCAGTACTTAAAGGGTAGATTGGCCTTTGAAGACACATTGGATCAATTTGTTAAATTTCAACATTAGAAATACCAGATGAGAATCTGGATGAAGAATTAGGAATTTACCATGTCATTGAAACAGTCTTTGATTGGACTCCGGCTTGTTGTTGATAACTTGCCAAGACAGATGGTACACCAGTGAACATTGTTGGAGTAGCAGTAGGAGGTTCTGCTGCTGCTACATCAGATGACATAGTTCTGGATGTCAATGGTTGTTCAGACATATTTAGTCTATCCAAAAGATTCCCTAGCGATTCTATAGGAACTTGCGATGAAGGGAGACTAATTTCTAAGACCAACAAGGGAACAATGACGTTATTTCGATATAAATAAATTTTAGATGCTTTGACACAACTTGTTTTTTCAATTTTTAAGTGCTGAGAAAAAACAAAATATGGCTCTAGTCACCGTCGATTTTTAATGAGCCTGAAGTGACAAGTGCTCAAATGGACCTTTTCTTTTAAGGAGTCTGAAAAGGATCAAAAGAGTATACTCTGGAAATCTAGATAGAGGGATTACCAACCAATCGCAAAACTGCAGAATACTTTTTATGGTATGGTAGTAAATCTTCCCGAATGCTGTGTTAGGTGCATTGCGGTCGATAAAGCAACAAACACGGATTCCTAAGGATAAAGGATACAATCTATTGTGGTCTCCCAATATATATTCGATGGTACGTGGGAGCACAAGTCCGTACTAGCACTTGTCGTCTCAAAGAGGAGGAATCACCCAACCAATAGTGAAAGCAACAGTTACCAGGCTTTACGACGCCGGAATATGTCTCTAGCCTAGACTTCTAGATGTTGTGCGTTAGGTTCCAAAGTGTTTCTAGATTCATTAAATTTATTTTATAGTTGATCTTGTTTAAAAAATTGCCTTTCAGGTTCACCGCGTGATGTGTATATACAATTCCTAAAATGCAGTCTAAGATGATAAACAATCGTTTAATCTTCTTTTGCAATGAAAATCCTTGCTACTAAGGAAAGAGAACTGAGATTCTTTCAACAAAGAGCACAGAGCGCACACTAAATGCATTGTCCTATATCAAACCAAGAAGTCTAAATGCAAATGCACATGCATGTATTTGTTTTCAGCCTTCTTAATGTATGAATGCCAAGGAGAACGCTAAGTGCAAATTTGAATTATTTTCCAACACGACAATACTAACAAATTTCTTTTCAAAATGAAGTGAAGATAAGGATGAAACTTTGTGATTTCTAAATGAAAACTTTTTCCGACACTTGAAAAACTACTAATTCAAATCACATATAAGAGTAACAGTACAATCAACTATCAAGAACAATGGGATTCTCTTCTATGACCAAAAACGAAACTTACGACACTTTCAGATCAAGAAACGACAGTCTAATTACGCTACTTCTTTGTAAAAGAGAACTAAAAATGGCGCACAATACATAAAAAAAACTTACAGTTCTTTGCACAATGGAGGCGGGATGATGGAAGAGAAGAGGGTTTCCACATATATATACTGACCACAGACAACAAAACTCCTAAATAGATCTGAAAAGAGTGAAGAAAAACCAATGTCTGAAGGTAAAATCAACCTTCTCTGACCATCGCACCTATCACACAGGGAATCCAGTATGCATCTCACCTACTACACACGAGAAGTGTGATTCATATAGACTTCCTTGAAGAAAGGGTGCGATGGTACCAGTGCGAGATGTTTATCCAGTCTTTGATCACAATTTGCAGTTCAGTTCGGGCATCTAGGCTGAGTAAGTGATGTTCAGTAAATATAAATCACAAGGGTTGATCTAAGGAGGTTACTAGAGCCACCACTAGGGAAATTAGAGTATTTTCAAATCGATTGTTCAATTTATAAAAAAAACCCAGAGATATACTGAAGCAACATTGATCTACTTTGCACTTGCATAGCAAATGCAGTTCGAAGGCTAGCTGGCTTGACTTCAGGCTCCGTCTGTAAGTTTATAAAACAAACAAAAATAGACCAGCAAATAATCTATTCGCTCCCGAGTGGAGTCACCATTTTGTTACCGGGAATAGTGTCCACTTAGAGCTGCTATTCCCACTAAGACTGGTAGTTATCTTAGAAACAAACAAGTTAAAACTACTTTCGTTTTCCTTTATGAAAAATAGACAAGAGGTGAATAGAGGACACCAACCTTTGTCTTGCACTTGGTTCCTTGCTCAGTTCCTCTCCTTATCGACAGATCTTTGTCGCTCCTTCTTTATCTACACAGCTTCAGAGAGCACATGTGGAATCAAAGCAGCATAATACTATCGAAGAACAGAGATCTATATTCATAAACAACACAAGACCAGATATGTATTAACCACACAAATACATATACAATCAAACACACACGAATGTGCAGGAAAACTTGAATAGCTTTATTAATAGAAAGAATTACAACCAATTGTTCTGACCGAGCATCATCCTCCAGCAAGAAAGCCCTTCTTCACCTTAGGTAAAGCTTAGATCAACCAACACTATGATGTTACACCAGAAAACCAACAACACTTCTCTACAAGATACAAGATTCCAGCCTCTAACCTCTAGATCTCTAGGATGAGAGATCTATATATAGATATTTGTAGAGGTGTGAGTCAGCTCTGGGGTTTTGATTATTTTCATTCCACTGATATTTCTTGGCTCCACTTGGAGATTTCATTGATCTCTTACTCATCCTTGGGCGAATTCTGAGGGGTAAGTGTCATATGAGAAGTTTCCAGAAGATTCCTTGATCATCCACTTAGCAAATTGTCTTCGCCACTTGTCTATTCTTGTCCATCACACCCTATAGAAGGACTTTTCAGTATGCATTGCACCTCCTGTGTGTACAAGGTGAGATGCAGTGCACCCTGGCCATGGAGCAATTAGTATGGTCCAATTTTGACCAATTCTAAGTAGTTTTCTGTGGAGAACTTCTGGGAGATGATGTAATCAACTGACCTTGTTCTTTTAGGGTTTGAAGCAACACTTTTAGGGACTTAGGAGCCCTTGGTTTATGGACATTTATGATTGGGGTTGCAGTGCCCAAAAATTTCTATAAAAATAATCTTGAGTATTGTGTGTTGACAACCAAATTAACCACTACAAGAACCTCAATGTCATTTGTTAGTAATAATCCCTTAGCATATGAAAATTTCTATGTGGTTTCATTCAAGAACTCATCATTAATGGGATTTTTTCCAATTCCACCACCTAATACTCCATCTACCACTAATTTTCCCATTCATATGATCCCTTACATCGCCATTGGATCTCATTGGTCTGACGACACTTAGGTAGTTCCATATCCTTCACATGTAGACTCATATTGTGAGCACATGCCACTTATATTGAATGATATTTCCTCTTCATTGGTCTTGTGAGAATCACTTGATGTTCATCAAAATATCCATTGGAATATATAATACTATCACGATTCTTTTCCCGCATGGGCCATCACTCAACCTACTTCACATGACTCCATCAATGTCAAGTTCCCTTCACAACAAGCCATCTTAGAGGTCATGGACTCAGTTAATAATCCAAGGAAATATATGCCTCATGATGGCTCTATTATCCTTGATTAGAAAATGGTGGAGCTTGGAAAACAAAATCTTGAATTAGACCAAGGGGCATGTTGGCTTAAGGGGGCCTAACCCAGTTTCAATGTTAAATAGCCAAACAAATCCCTACACTACTATCCCTTTCGGCATCAGCCCACGGAGTGCAGACCGAGGTCTCACCCGAAGCGATATGGGGGGATGTTGGAACCAAGTTTCTGCACCTTGAGATGGTTGTGATGTCATTTGTTCTCTTTTATCCCTGCCTTCGTGCAGGTGATCCCACTCTAGGGCTTGTAAGACAAACCATTTATTCTAGCTTTCAATACCTTTGCAAAATTTTATGATCAACCTTCATGTAGCCCTAACCTGGGGCTCAAGTACTTTTTCACTATTATGGTAGTGCGCCGCACAGATTCCTTAATTAACCTAAGTGATTTTCTTATTTTGTTGAATACTTAAACTTAACACCGCGTAATTAGATATTCATAATTGCGTTTAATTATTCAATGTAACTATATTCATTCACGCATCATAGAAGCATAATAAAGGAAATTCATACACAAAATATCGAAACCCATCAAAAGAAAAAATACATAGAAATTGCAGAATAACTCCTTTTATTAATATCTTCCAAGTGTTACAGACTATGTTCTCCCTGTGCACACAACTACAAGGGTCCGCACACTCAGCTGCGGACTTCTACAGTGGGCCTCTATGCACTTAGTTGCAGAGCCTCTACCTACGCTACAACCCAAGACTTAGACTTCTTGATCTAAGGCTATGACTCTCTTTCTTGTTCCATGATTTTAACTACTTAGAGCTTAGCTCTTAATATATAATCCCATGGTTCGCGAACCATGGTTAGATCTCTTACAACTTACTTTACTTTACAAAACTAAGGGTGGACTACCCTTTGTGACACATAACAGTTTCGCACTCTGCGACCACAAAATGTGGAGTCTTTACAATAATATTACAAGACTTTGACTTAAACATGGGCTTTTAGCCCCAAAACTGCCCTTGGGGGATCCCACTCCCAACAGGTCCCCAACACAAACATCACGACTAACCCTCGATTCACTCGGTAGGCGTGAAGATATTTGCACGAAGCCCATCCAGCTCGACCTTGATTACTGCAACTTCGGTTATGCACTGAGCTATTGCCTGCTTCACATATTTAACTATTTTCTTTGTTACTGCCCCTATGTTATTAGCCTAAAGCTGTTGTGTGTTGCTTACAAAGTCACAAGCTTGCCTTTAATGTTTCATGTGACTGCATAAGCTTCCTCCCGCCAAGGATTTAGTTGCACCTTCAGCACTGCTTCCTTGTGCAGTGCTGCATCCACCTGTTCCTTTAAATGCGTGGCTTCCTACAGCTTGGCTAACCTTCGTGTCAGTGCGACCATTTGCATTATTCCATTAACTTAGTCATAACACTATTGGAGTTCGCACGCTTCTATTTCTAGCCTTTAGATGTTTGGGTCCTCCTGCAAGCCGGTCAAGACCTCAAACAATTATTCAAACAACTAGGTGCAGACTTCTACACTCTCCACTGCCGCGACTACTTCTGTGACAATGGCCGCCTATTGTTCATTTACCTCTGGTAGTGTTTAAGGCTGAGCCCTCAACTGGAGCTTTTAATCTATAGGTTTAGCTCCAAATGAACCCGCGCCATCTCTTTCCGAGTGTTGCACACCCCTGTGGCCAATTTACAGATGCAGACCTCGACTGGCTCCTCCTCCAAAATGGCCAATTTTGTGACAATTTTGCAGGCCACCTCGACAACCTGTATGATCTTCTTGCTCTGGCTGGTTGCCTCAGCCTCAACGGAAATGGAAGCATTCCTCTATAATGCCATCTGATCATTGTTTATTTTCTGTTCACTAATCACTTGGAGGGTGCGGTGCTCGCAGGCCCTCAGCTCTACAATTACTCCATCCTGCAAGAGGTGAAGTTCTTCATGCGGGAGCACTGCCAGGTTCAATCTCACTCCCTTCAAGACATTGACAGTGAGCCTATCAACCTCATTTTCTATGGTCAGTGCTCCATTTGGTAGCACTAGTGCACTGGAAACCTTCATGCATAGCATATCAACAACCTCTGATGTGTTGATAGCCAATTTGGTAGACACTGTACCAACTTGCGACGCGTGGTTCTGCAACTCCTGTTTTCCTACCCCTAGGATGATCTGCGACTAATTTTCAATTTGCTACAGGGCCACCACATGAAATCTCTCACTATGTCACCGATGTCATATAAATCTCCCTCCGTTAGTGTGATAGGGTCCAACGAGGTCTTGGTCGCCTTGGATTTCTTTCTGGACCCTCCCTTTTCCAGCTCTCTCGGGCACTTAATGTGGTAAGACGTCTCCTAAGGGTCTGTGGCATGCTTCTCTATGTCCTCTTCTTCGATCTTAGGTGAAGGTGACCACGTGCCTTTTTCAGATCCCTGCTTTGTGCCACCTATCTATTTTCCTACCTCCTATCCTACCTGTTCTACCTTGGCCTTCTCAGTGGCCTCCTTATTCCTCTTTTTGACCAATTGTGCCATATTTAGCTTAGCCTCATCTTTCTTCTTTTGTGTAGTGGACTTGCATCCACCCACCGCCAAGTCTGTGGTGGTGCACCACTCTGCTGGCCATTTATCCAACACCGCATCGATGGCTTCATTTGTGGCAAATCATACCACTTATGTGCAGGGTCCTTCAACACCCTAATTGATATCCAATGGAAATTAGCTTTGAATTCGACATAGCTCTACAGGTTAGCATATACCATTGGTGAAAGTCATGGCTTGTGATTGATAGCCATCCTAATATTCATTTCCATCAAGATCCAGAAGATCTTGTTGCCTTGAACTCGCTCTCCATCCTTGGTTGCCCATAGCAAAGCATACTTCGCTGCTTTAGAAAGGTCTGGTGTGACCAAGGGGATCTGCATCGATCGGCGTTGCCACCTTCACAGTGGGGTCGCAAATGTCAGAGATAGTGTACTTGTGTGACTTCTTCACCAATTTTAACTTCTCTTTCATTGATTCTGCAAGCACCAACTCACCACTCTTGCCGCCAAAGATCATAGCTAGAATTTCGCCTGTATACAACAGGTGTGTTATGTGGTGAATCAACATATCGGTGATGGGTATCGGCTCCTCCAACCACAGACACCCATCATGCACCAAGAAAAGTAGCTACTTGATGACTAAAACTGTCACGGGGTTGCAGTTATAGTGTGGCACCAAGAGTAGTTTGAGTAATCCTTCCTTCTCTACTCCTTTGAGCCACTTTTGTGGCTCCAGTGCAATCATCCCCATATTTGTGTATATGATGCAGCGCATCAACTATTCAGTCACCAGGTGTGGGAACTTCTCATGGTCCACCAAGTCCTAGTCTTCAAGCTTCAAAATCGGCACCTGTGCCAAACGCAGATCATTGAAAGTGATCTCATCCGGTAGCAATGGGGTTTGTAGGGGAGTCTTACTTTCATCAATGTCCTTTGGGACCTTGGAATTAGCCTTACATGGAGGGACATACTTTGGCAACCATGTAATATGGTCCACACCCTGGGCTTCAACCTCCTCTATTTCCACTCCCATATCCTCATCGTCCATGGGGATGTCTTCGATATCCTCCTCTTCTACCTCTAGGTTTATAGCCTTCCCTTTCTCCTAGGCAGTGAGCTTTGGTGGGTTTTGTCTTAGTGACATGCGCACCGGGATGGTAGGTTACTTTCCTTTCTTGTCTTTGATGGTATCCTTGGTTGGGTTTAGCTTCGGCGTCAGCATTCTCGGGGATTTGGGGACCTCTGCCAATACTTCAACCACTTCTGGGGCATCTACTTTGGTCCCCATTTCAATTTCCTGCACAGTTTCCTTGGCAGCCACTCCTTTGTTGTTCATAGCTTCTAGATGGGTTGACATGACACTTTCCACTAGTTCTTATGTCTCTTTTGACAATTTCTTAAATGTTGGACTTGCTATAAGGTCTTGAAAGAATTCACAGTTCATCTGCACCTGAGAGCGCAATAACTCAATTCTCAAATTCTAAGTGCTTTTCATTGGGCAGACACTTGTAATTTATAGGGAAATTAAAATTCCAATCCAACTGTCCCCCTTGAAATCGGTTCATTAATACCAGATTTGTGGCAGCTTATCAAAGATCTAAGCCATAAATTTCATCTTAAATGTCGGCTGCCAGCTCCATTTGGCCTCACTTCTATTTTCTTTTCATGAAAGATGACTTTAATGGTCATTTTCTAGCCAATCTACTTGATTTCTCCCTGGGTAGCACAACTTCCTTCATGTTTTTGAAGACCCAGTGACATGTCCTTACTTCGCACCATCTTCCAATCACATAGCTCCCCAACTCGAGTAGTGTAGTTTATAGTCTCATGCCTCCTTTCAACTGCCTGGAGTGCTAAGACTGTGCTACTTTAATTTAATCACATGCGCATATTGTTGATGTATGGCTTCAAGCGACTTCCATTCACCTTTCCTGGAAAGGGTTCTCCATTTAACTTGACCAGTTGTACCGCTCCTCCATCGGTAATCTCCTTAATTACACAAGGCCCTAACTAGTGCAACCTGAATTTTCCTGGAAATTTATCAAACTTACTATCAAACAACAAAACCATATCATTTACCTTAAATGTGCACAACTTGATGTGTCGATCATGCCATGGCTTTTCATGTTGCTTTTTGACCTGCTGGTGAAATCCAACCAAAAATATTTCTTCTTCGAGCTCATCCAACTACATGAGCCTCTCTTCTAGGGCTCTGCAATCCATCATACCTATGAGCACTGTTATGCGTAGATTAGGCATGATATATTCCATAGGCATTACGTCTTCCACACCATATACAAGCTTAAAAGGGGTTTGTCCAATCAATTTCTTCCATGTCGTTCAATAAGCCCACAATACTGCAGGTATGTGTAGGTCCCAATCACTTTGCTAAGGATTGTGAACCTTGGTCAGTGCATTCTCAAGCACTTTGTTGAACACCTCCACTATCCCATTAGCTTGTGGGTGATAAGGTGTGCTATTTTGGTGATTATACCTGAAATTCCTCCGTGAGTGCACTGATCATCTCATTCAGGAAGTGCATACCATGATCACTCATCAAGATCCTTTGACATCCAAATCGCATCAATACATGCTCAAATAGGAACTTCACAGCCGTTGTGCCCATGCAATCCTTCACCAGTTGAACTTCTTCTCAACGAGTCAAATACTTTGTTGCAGTGATAATGTACCTTGCTCATGTATTCCCTTGTGGCTGAATGGGTCCTACAAAATCTGTTGCCTAGTTCTCGAAGGGTTGGAACATCATTTGTGGAATCAAACGCATTTCATACCTTCGCGATGGCCTACCTATTCTTTGACATACATCACATGCTTTGCTATATGCTTTTGAATCCTGATGAAGGGTTGGACACCACAACCCTGCACATAGAATCTTTTGTGTGGTTTCTCTCCCTACATAATGTCCCCCCGCGACACCCCCATGATCGTCTGTGATGATGCTGATTTGTTCAAAATCAGCAACATACCATCGCAATCTCTCATCAGTCCCCATCTTGTATATATGCCCAGTAATGATAGAGAAATCTATTGCACTCACCACTAATTCCTTCTTTCGCTAGATAGAGTATCCTTCCAGTGTAGTTCCTATTGTTAGGAAGTGTATTATATCCTCAAAATGACCATCTATGACACGCACTGCAAATAGTTGCGCATCAGGCAATCCTTCTTCCAAGTTAGTAGGTTCCTCCTTTGTTTTGATGCGTGATAGATGGTCTGGTCCTGCGTTCAATTGTCCAAGCTTCACAACAACTTCAAAATAATACTCTTGGAACAATAAGAGCCATTTGCAAATTCACCCCCCCCCAACATAGGCTTATTGACAAGGTATTTCAACACGGAGTGATCCGTGTATATCTTAAAATAGCCTCCTGGCAAGTAGTGTCGATACTTCTGGAGCACATACACCACAGCTGGCGCCTCGCATTCAGTGGTAGAATAATTCTTCTTTGCTGAGGATAAACTGTAGCTTACAAACGTGATACGATTGTCCCAGCCTTCTTTACCAGCATGTGTTATTACTGCCCCTAACGCTATACATGACGTGTTGACATGTACATGAAACTCTTTCTTCCAGTCCGAGAAGACTAGAATTGGTGCAGTAACCATATTTTCTTTCAATATATCCAAGCTTTTCTTACAATCATCATTCCAGCAGAACATGACATCCTTCTTTAGCAATTTTTCTATAGGTGTGGTGATTTGGGCATAGCTTTTGATAAACTTTTCATAATATCTCGTATGTCCCAGAGTAGCATGCAGCTGTTTCACACTCCTTAGTGCTTCCAAGTTTAGTATCACTGCGATCTTCATGGGTTCTACCATCAATCCTTGTCTGCAAACCATGTGCCCCAATAGGTTCCCAAAAGGAACGCAAAATAGACACTTCTTGAGGTTGAGCGCAATCTTACTGCATGGCTCTTAACTAGCCCAACTATAGTCTAGTCATCAAAATATACCTCCAAGAACTCATGAATAAATTCCTTGAATGACACAACAACCACATGTGGAAATGTTGCAGGCACATTCTTCAATCCAAATAGCATTAGAGTGTATTGAAAACAACCCCACTTAGTCATGAAGGTTGTCTTTCTCCTCCCCACTCAGTCGTGAAGGTTGTCTTTCTCCTATCCCCTAGTGCAATTTTCATTTGGTGGTACCCAAAGAACCCATTAGTGAAGGAATATGCTTCTTGGATTCCTACATTGTCCAACACTTCATCCGTGAATGGAGTTGGGAAAGGATCATGCACACAAGCATCATTTAGTTTTCTAAGATCCATGCATATCCTTATCTCAGTGTTTTGCTTCTTCTCTTGCACCACCATTGGGCTTACCTAATCAGATTCTTCCATAGCCTCAATGATGCCTATCACTATCATCTTGTCTAACTCTAAGCAGACCTTCTCCTTGTATTTCAGATTGAGATGGTAAGGCCTTTTCTTAACTGGCTTCGCATCGGGCTTTAACGTGATCTTCATCATTCTCAGGTCCCTGATTATTCATTTCATATCCATAAACTTGGTAGGGAATAAGTCCTGGTATTCACAGAGCAATTCAGTGACCTTATCCTCCGTTGCATCGTCCCAGTAATCTCCAATCTTCACAAATTTTGGTTTTTCCTCCATACCAATGTTCACTTGTTCTGTTTTCACCGGCACAATTATATCAGGGTTCTCAATCTGCAATCCTTGAACCTTGTGGAGACCTCTTGTTTCTAGAATGTTAATATTTCGTGGATCCTCATCCTCTGCTTTAGTAGTTACATTATAACATTCAAGCATGCTACTCAGCTGAGTAGCGCATTCAGGCTGAATCAAGTCTAAAGGTTCTTGCGGTATCCGAAAGATAACTGCTTTCACCTCTTGTAGCACTTCATCAATACTGTCAAACCCATCCTCAAAAATGAATGTCATCATGAACCCTTCACGTAGGATATCCCATTCAACTGTCCCATGGCAAAGCTCTATTTCTATATACCAATTCATTGGGATAACATCCAGGGTATGATAGAACAGGTGCACCCACTGAGGTTGGGGCTTTTATGCATAAGCCTGCGTCCATTTGGTCATATGCACATGTGGATCATTCTACCCATCATACTTGTCTGTCAGTCACATCTTAGGCTTCCCAAATCATGTTCTCATCATCCTCCTACATTCACGCCAATCAACAAAGCTTCCCTTGTGTGTACCCCACCATCTTAGAGGCGTAGTGCGCAATGCATAGTTCAAGGCCTAGAAGCTACTTTTTTGGTACCTCCCTTTCAAATGCATCCAAAAAGATATCTACCTCATTCAGACCATCATAAATTTGTAGATTTTTTACTGTTGATGACACATAACATAGAAACTGGGTCATCATGTTGCAATTCAACGTAGTTACTTCATGTAACTGATTCTGCTAGTGTTCTATTTCTTCGTCGAAGTCTGAAGTGCAGGAACTCTGACGATCCCATGTAATTTGTCCATTCTCCATGGGATTCATCCAATCTTGGTCACGTGGTGTTATCTTAGACATATAGTCTAGGTCATCGTCATTGTCATAATCATGGACAGGTTCAGTATAGCATGATCCTTCAGTAGGATTGAAGGGTACTATTACGTGCAATGATTTCTTCTCAAAGATCATTTTTCGCTTCTTCAGATTGAATACCCCATTCATATTAGTAGCCCAGTCAATTCCCAGGAGTGCAGGATAAGGATTCCCATCATCCACTATCTCTATTACTTCAAAATCGTCTCACGCGTTCACTCCCCCAATATCCACGATCACCCCGTGCAGCTGCCCCATGGGGATGATTTTCTGCTGATTCACCATCCTTAGCTAAATCAAAGACCATTGCAACGTAGGTCTCCCCATTCACTCCCAATTATACCATGGTAGGACATTCACATCTGACCCTAGGTCCAAAATGAATTGATCCATTTCATACTCTCCTATCTGTGCGACCAGTCTCATATCCCATCCCGTCCTTATTTTATGCTTTCCAATCTTTCGTACTACGCGTGGTTCTAGCACATTTATTGATGAGTTCTTCTAACCATTTCATAGCCTTACTGTCGCGCAGTAACTTCATACAAGTTTCCGGGACAGTTGTGAGCATAGAGGGGTCCATCTCCAACTCAGGCTTATCTTTGCTTCTTGAGGTAGAGGCCTCAGTGAAGCTCTTCTTAGATTCCATGAAGGCTTCATGAGCATGCTCCAAATTGAACTCAACATCTTTTGTTGGGGATTTGCAAACCCATGTACTGTGTTCTGGTTCTTTCCCCTTGTCATCTCCTATCGCGATTCCACTCTTCAGCACTATATTTACTTTTGGATGTTCCTTGCGCAGCCCAGACCTCATCATCTACATGTTCTAATTCGGAAAAGGTGGTAGTGCCCCTTTGTCATGTCTCCTATCTATTAGCATAGGACAGTCTTCTATTTCATGATCAAACAACTTGTAATACTTACATGACAGATGTGTTGAATTAGTGAAATCGCAGGCATAGTGTCTTGTTCCTCTACAATTGTAGCAAATAAACTATCCTCGACCTCTACTAGGTCCTCCTCCACCTCTGCCTCGTCCACACCTCTAAAATCCTGTCCACCTCATCCCTACATTCTGGTCAAGGGGCCACATTTCGGCCTAAACTGTATAAGCAGGATTTCTATTCATCATCAATTCATAGCTCCTACAAGTATGCTCATCATGTCCTACCGACCTACAAAGGTTATAGAACAGTTGTTCCGGTGCTTTTACATACTTCTGTAGCAAGTGACAATTATATTTGGCATGTTTTCCAGCTACTTGACATATAACACACCATAATTCAGGCCCCACACTAGGCCCTTCTTGAGCTTCTAGCCTTAAAGGCATCGGTCCTCCTCCTACAATGTAATTTTCAAAGACTGGGCAATGGTCTTTGTCATGACCCTAACTCTTGCATTTCAAGCACCATGCCTCCTCACGTACCTCTAGTCGAACCACCGTGTCCTGCTTCAGACTTTTCATCTCAAGGCACAGATTCTTCAGCTATGCATAGATCCATTGAACTCCTAGATTAGGATATTGCAACGAAGTCTCATGTAATCTCATGGAAATTTCTAAGGCCTCTGCCTAAGTTTTTATCTTCTACTGTGATAGTGCACTCCTTAAGTGTGGTAGTAGCGAAGCCACAAACCACTCCTGATGTTGTCCATCTGTCAAATTCATGTTGGCTTCATGGATTGTACATTTTAGCCTCTGATCTACTTCCCAAGGCATCTCACCTGGTGCATCGCGATCTCTTTAAATCCCACAATTGACTGCAACTCATATTTAGGCCTACCAAATTCCCTATTTAGTGCTGCCTGGATCTCTACTACTTCAGCATTCAGTTTATCATTAGAGTACTTAATATACCAGTTTACCATGCGATCTTGTAGAGTACTAACTAGTGTTGCCTTCATTATATGATCATTTGTAACACCTTGAGCTTCCCATACAACCCTCACAATGAACGAGAATTGGTCTGGGTCCTCATTTCCCATGCCTTTGAACAAAGGAAACGCCACCGTATTTTCCATACTGAACCGTGGTGGAGGTGGAGGTGGTATGGGTGAAGCTGGAGGCAATGGTGGTGAAGCCGAAGGTGGTGTGGGTGGACATGGTATTCACGGGAATCCTTGTCTTATTAACTTAATATCACTTCATGGAGAAACCTTCGCTATCCCTTCTTTGTCACTTCGTGGAGGTGAAATCAAGGGGCTATACTCCAGACCCTTTTTTCCTTCGTTCCTATAAGTTTTTCCACTTCGCGTAGTCTTGAACATCAAGTTAGTTGCATAACCCGTTTTTTGCACAACAACATTTTAATCCAAGTATTCAAAGATTTTACATACTTACCTCGTGGATCCTTGAAAAAGTGTTACTCTGCCTCGCTATAGCTGATTGAGGTATCGACCGTGAATTTAGTCACGAATCCTCCTATGATGTGATTGAGCTAATGATCGACACTGCAGGCAATCTTATCCTCCGATGCCTCCAACTTTCACACTAGCTATGGGCTCAACATAATAAGACATTCAATTTTCCACCTTCCTTGGCTATCTACTAGCTTGGCTCAATAGGGAAAGAAGAAAAATATCTCGTGGATCTATGTATATAGCTATCGGTCCAAACATTGTTACTTTGTCAGTCATAATTTTTTATTCTCCTGTGCTGTGAATTCGTGGATCTTTTTATCCAAACAGTCTCCAATCTCCTTCTTAGTTGGATTCTAGCGATACGACACCACACATCTCTTATGCAGATTCCTGTCCTGGAAATGGAACCATTTGTTGGCTTGAGGGGGCCTCACTTAGGTTCAACATTAAATAGCCAAACAAATCCCTACAGTACTGGCCCTTTCGGCATCAGCCCATGGAATGCAGAATGAGGTCTCACTAGAAGCAGTATGGGGGGATGTTGGAACCAATTTTTTGCACCTTGATATGGTTATGATGTCATTTGATCTCTTCTATCCTTGCCTTCACGCAGGTGATCCCGCTCTAGGGCTTGTAAGACAAACCCTTTATTCCAGCTTTCAATACCTTCGTGAAAGTAGACAATCGACCTTTACACAGCCCTAAGGGAGACTCATGTACTTTCATGCTATTATGGCAGCGTGTCATGCAGTTTTCTCAATTACCGTAAGTGATTTTCTTATTTTGTCGAATACTTAAAGTTAACACCACGTACTCAAATATTCATAATTGCATTTAATTATTCAATATAATTGTATTCATTCACACATCATAGAATCATAATAAAGGAAATTCACACATAAAATATCCAAACCCATCAACAGAACAAATACACATAAATTGTAGAATAACTCCTTTTATTAATATAGTCCACATGTTACAGACTTTTCTCACCCTGCGCACATAGCTGCAGGGGTCCGTGCACTCAGCTGCAGACTTCTACCCTAGGCCTTTGCACACTTAGCAGCAGAGCCTCTATCTAAGCTACAACCCAAGATTTAGAATTATTGATCTAAGGTTATGACTCTCTTTCTTGTTCCATGATTTTAATTGCTTAGAGCTTAGCTCTTAGAGATGACTTTAGTTTACAAAACTAAGGGCGGACTACCCTTTGTGACACATAACACCTTCACTCTCCGCGACCACAAAAGGTAGAGTCTTTACAATAATATTACAAAACTTTGACTTAAAAAGGGCTTTTAGCCCCAAAACTACCCTTGGGGGATCCTACTCCCAACAGGGCATTTTCTAGGTCACTAATGAAGTGCCATTGTTGGACTGAATCATGTCTTGGATTTCTAGTACCGAACATGACACTAAATTGTACAAACCAAACTGCCCCATTCATGAGTGCATTATAACTCCCTCATGTGTTGATATCCATCATCAAGGAGTTATGATAGCTCATTAGGCCACCCTCTTTATATCCTTAGGTAGTTCTTAATGATGATATGATTCTAGGCTTTCACTGGAATCATCAACCTTTAGGACATCGTAATTCAATTCTATGTGGTGTGGCCTTGGTATGGTATTCCATATGATGCCAATAGAAACCCATGAGTTCACACACATAAATATAAATCCTTTGCATGTTAATAGTAGTCGGCACTATGTAACATAACCTATCATATTTTGTTGTGCCTTGTACATATGTATTTTAGTTTTGGTTTGGTTTGTGATGTGAACACCTTTTATTTAATAGTGTGGGTTTCTTCAGTTCAATACTTGTCATCCTTGGTGCTTGATTTCCATTTGTTAGACACATACTCTTGGCTTGTCATAGGCACTCCCACGGTGTGACCAACAAGTTACATTAATATTCCTCTAGTTATTTTGACATTTTTCATAATTATTGAACATTTTTATAATCATGCATGTCCAAAAAATATGGATTTTGAATCACATATTTCAAACTCATAAGAGCCGAACCCAATGTAGATAGTACATCATATCTAAAAATACAAAAATAATAAAATATAAAAAACTAAAGAAAATATAGTTTTGCTTTTACTTTATCCATGTTTTATTACTTTCATTATGTGAATTAAGCATGGATCTAGTATTTTTGGATGGTTTTTACAGGGTATGGGTGATGCCTTTATTGTGATATACATTGTATCTTAGTTTTGGATTTATTGATATTGACATATAGGTGTAGTTATTTCCCTATAATCATGAATGCATCAATTATTGTTGATGCCATAATCATTACACCTTAAGTTTGATCTCGTCAAGTTGCAACAGTAACCCTTCATTATTTTCACATTGTAACTGGTATGGTAGAGCCCTCCTCTTCTTGGATGCCCTACTTTAGCACTTGTTTCTGTTTTCATGTCCATGATGCGTCATTTTATTACCCATAATCCCTCCTTTATACCCATAATGACTTTCAACTTGAGCCTCATTTTCTCTCTTCTCTATTGTATTCTGACCATACTCCAAGGAGGATTCCAAACAAACATTTATTACCTTTTTATTGTTGGTATGTATTGTCTCACTCTCTTATGCATGCTAATCTACCATAATTTGACTCATCACCATTTCAATCACATTACCATTGCCCCCATTATTATCTTTCATTTGACGCTTCTACCTTTCTTGGAGAGATTATTGTTATGAGTGGGTTTCCTTGGCTAGCCTCTCTTTTTATATTTTCTTAGGGAAGTTCTATGATCTTAAAACAAATTTCTACCCTTTATACTACTTGTTTCTCTAGGACAAACTATTTTTGTAGTCTTCTTGTGCCCCTCAAACACTAAAGAGTATTGAGAATCCTTTTAACTCTTTTCTGGGCTTGTTAAAACCTCACAAAAAAGACACTTTTTATTGAGCACACTACTACCTCTTCTTCTAGCCCATTAAGCCATTAAGAATACACCCTATTGATTATCCTTTTACCTATTTTTTGGGCTTGTTAAAATGAATTAAAAAGACACTATGAAACTTACTTGTGTTTTCTTTTGTTCTTGTCAAAGAATGAAGGAGATATGAAAACAAAACAAAAAGGGGGGGCGGGATATTTTGGTAGTCTATCATTCAAAAATTGAACCGTCAATGGTTTTATATTCCTATACCAATAGGAGTCATAATTTTTGAATGGCTGAGGTCAAATTTGTAATAAGTACATACCTTTGCTTTCTGCAAATGTTTTCTATATTCAAAATATCAAAAAAATAAAAAAATGTAAAGAGGTTATGTCCTAAAAGAA
>APFE031261487.1:107448-120464 GCA_000404065.3 Pinus taeda
CCTACCCTGTGAACTCTTCCTTTAGTGATTTATCCGATCTGGTTAAGCCACTCTTTGATTGAATCCATAGCCCAATGCTTGAATACATGTTCCGCCCATCTATTTTCTTAAGTCCACCACCCAATCAAAACCAAGACATCATAAGCACTAAGAACTAGCCTAAAATCCTACTTAAAAAACAAAGTTAAATTATAAAGAGAGATCCCTCTCTAGACTTAGGTTGGCTAGAACTTGAGTCTAAAAGATTATGTTTGTGGTCACCTCGGACTATTCCTTCTTTCATAACTTCTAGGAAAAACATCTTAATGATAACATAGTGACGACCATACTGGGGAATCAAACTCCAGTCTTAATAAACCGTTGAGAAATTCAAATTTTTATTTTTAAGCCTCTTAAAGTGTTTATTAGAAGTTATTTCAAAAATTCATAAAAAAAGAAAATAATTAGAAAAAGCTAGAAATCTAGCTTCCGAGAGAACTCATTATACTAGGGCCAACCCTGATCCACATCCTCCCCTCATATTTGACAATCCCAACCTTATGTTGAGAATAATCAGAAGACAAGAAAGTTCAGTAAGCCCAATGTTTTATTTGGATCCAATTCGTATCCCAATGAGTGGTTGTTCATATAAGACCTCCCTTCTGATGAGTATTTTGACCATTCCCTATTTAGAACCAAGTCTAAGAGTGAACTTGAGGGCATAGTTCTAGATCCATAATTTGCAGCGGAATTTGAAGTCCAAAGGGAAAACTTGTCAATTGATTAGTACCTTCTAAACTCCCCTCAGTGATCCCTTACTACTGATAGAATCCCTGAACTTTCTGAAACAACTTCAACTTCTTTTAGCTCACCATCATTTCCCCACACTTCTGAAGCTCATCCCTCATCTCCTTTCATACCTTCTCTTCCCCATCAGCCTATCATTACCCATAGAATACCCATTACCCCTGTTACTCCAAATCCCCCTGCTATCCCAAATCCTCCTGTTACCCCAACTCCTATTCTCAATCCTCTCCAACTTAGAGCTACGGCACTCTGATATGCCCCTCTTGTGATGCTTTCTCCTCAAGGTGCCTTACCAGCAGATTATCAGAGTAAAATTGTCTTATTCGATGGCATTGGATCTTACACAGCACAGTAGCACACAAAGAAAATGATAGATTATTTTGAACTATATGAAATTGACATAGGAGATGTCCAAATGAGATTTTTTTCCCAAACTCTAATTAGAGATGTGAGAACATGGTTTAGATCTCTGCCTCCTAATAGTATAGATAGCTTAGAAGCTTTTTACCAGCAATTTTTACATAGGTGGGAGAAGGAAAATAACCCTCTTCAACTTCTTTCTGAATATGAAAACCTCAAGAGGGGACCAAATGAAACCGTTCAGGACTACTGTACTAGTTTAACAATGTATATAACGTGATACCACTTGACCTTAGACCTCCACCTATCTTACGCTGATTAAGTTTCCAGACGGGTTCGACACTGACATGGCTTTTCAAGTTAGAGAAAGGAATCCACCTACACTAGAAGATATGCAAAGTGTTGCAGTTTGTGTAGAAGCTAATATGTTATCCAAAAGAGCTAGGGTTAGAAACAAAAGAAGAACACCCCTGAAAGATGAAACTTCACCCTCTGATCAAAAAATGGATGCTTTAGCTAAAGGAATGGAAAAATTGATGGACATAATAGAAAAAATTGAAAGGAAACCTCACTGGAATAGCCAACAGGTACCTCCAGTGATGAATCCAAATTTTAGGAAGAACCAGAACCAAAACACTGGTAAAAATGGGCCTGATCAGAACATTAGACCTCCTTTCCAAGAGAATTATGTTGAAACTTCTCATCAAGAAGACCTTGAGCTAGACACTAAAATCTACTTAATGGGATTAGATGATGAAGAAATTGTCTTTCTGACTCATGATGATCAGGAATTATACATGATTCAATAGTTACAGACCCAAACTGGAGAATATTTCGATTACAAGCAAGGGTATGACTCTGTTATCTTCGAAGTTCATAAACAATACAATTTGAGGAGCAAAAAGAATACTGATGTTCAGATCAAAACAAGAAATTAGTACCTAATCAGCCTAAGAAAGTGAACACTGCAATTCAGAATGCTCCAGTTACAAAAGCTCTTCAAATCCTTTCTAGATCAAATCAGAACCCTCCCAGTCCCACCATTGAAGATATAACCGATGACCAACCTTATAATGAGGAACCTTCCACTTTTGTTCCCCTCAAGGAAATAGTGGAACAATCTCTCGAGATTATATTACAAAATCCAATTAAGAAGACTCCGAACATTGAGAAAGAAGAAAAAACTACTCCAAATCCTCTTGTTAAGATTTCAAATGTTCAAACAGACAAATCCCCTTTGCCTTTCAATTTGAGAGTAGAGGTGGCAAAACTCAAAATCTTGGTTCCTTTAATAGAACTTATTAAACATGAAACTTACAGATCTCAAATAAGAAAATCTTTAAATTTCATTGAAAATTAAGACTCTGTTAACTTATTTGATGATCAACCTGAGTTAATTTTCAGTCCTAATGTTAATGGAAAACCAGTGGAAGGAGGGATACCACCCTTCTACATTAGCCTTAACATCCGGGATAAAATCCTACATAATGCCATGCTAGACTCTGGGGCTTCACACAATCTTATGCCTAAATCTGTTATGGAGAAGCTAAACTTGGATATCACTAGACCTTATAAGGATTTGTTTTCATTTGATTCAAGCTAAGTTAATTGCCTAGGACTTATAAAAGACCTGTGTGTTTCCCTAGTGCGGTACCCTGCTAAGACCATTCTTATGGACATAGTTGTTGCTGATATACCACCCAAGTATGGTATGTTGTTGTCTAGATTGTGGGGTGCCAAACTCCAGGGATCTCTACAACTGACATATCATATGCTACCATATTAGTCTTTGGACATCCTAAGAAATTGTATAAAGAGACTCTGATGAAGTATGTAGTGAGTACCTAGGAGAGGCCTCAAAAATTTCCTATATATTCAATTCATTCTGATATTGATTCTTTTATTCTATACAATGTTGAATCTAACCAAGAAAATACTTCAAATAAAATCATGGCAGAACCAAAAGAAATTACAGTAATAGAAGAAAATTGAAGTGTCCAAATTTAGGAGATTTCAGATAATAAAGATGACCTAGATACTTTAGTAAAAGAAGATTTTATTCCCCCAGACAGTAAGAATTATGAACATGAAATTCTATGGCATATTGAATTCGATGGGTCGGTAAACAAACTAGGTGCAGGAGTAGGAGTATGGATTTACAACTTAGAAAATGATCATTCAGAGGGTCATGCCTATAGATTGAACTTTAAATGTACAAACAACATGGCCGAATATGAAGCACTTCTGTTAGGTCTGAAATTGGTCAAAAGGTTAGGAGCAATAAGAGTCTCTATTATGGGAGATTCAGAGTTGGTAATAAAACAAATTAATGCTATTTATATTACTAGAGATCCTAGGTTAGGATTTTATAGTGGAATAGTTGTAGAAATACTAAATACTTTTCTAGAAACCAAGCTTGTTGTTATTCCAAGAAAACACAATATGCAAGCTTACAGTTTAGGGATGTTTTCCAGTACTTGCAAGTTGCCATCTTAGCCCAACCATCAGTACACTACTGAGGTTAGGCATAGATCTACTATACCTGACAACTTAAAGAACTGGCAAGTGTTCGATAATGATCAACAAATTAACAATTTTCTAACTTTAGATGATGAATTTGTAAATAGCAACATAGACACAGACATAACAATAGATTTTGATTACATAGATAAAGTAGAAATTAACAAAGTAGAAGATGAAAATATAGATAATTTCCATCCCACAAAGTTTACAAAATCAGATATTCGAAACCTGAAACAAATGGAAATTGATGAAGCAATCGATGAAGAATCTGAAGTCATCAATCTTAAAGAAAACTTTTTGCCCAAAGGATTAACTCCTTTGGAGGACTTATTTGATTCAAATGATGTCCCTAAAAATATGAAAATGGAACATTTAAAATCAGACATTGAGGAATGTAACATAGGTTCTGAAGAAGATCCTAAAATGATAAAACTTTCAAAGTCTTTATGTCCCAATGAAAAAGTGAAATACATAGAACTGCTAAAGGAATTCCAGGACATTTTTGCTTGGAATTATGAGGACCTTAAGTCCTATTGTACTAGCATAATACAACACACCATTCCCTTAAAAGAAAACCGTAAGCATTTTAGACAAAAGCTTAGAAGGATTAACCGAGTTCTATTGCCTTCCATTGAAAAAGAGATCAAAGGAATGTATGAAGCTAAGATTATTGCACCAATTAGATTCTTAGATTGGGTCTCAAATTTGGTGCCTACAAGAAAGAAAACTGGTGAGATTAGACTATGTAGTGACCTTAGGAATTTAAATAAAGTTTCACTCAAGGATAACTACCCTCTTCCTAAAATGGATCACATATTACAGAGGGTAGTAGGTTCAACTAGAATCTCGCTGCTAGATGGGTTTTCTGGTTATAACCAGATCCTAGTCCACCTAGATGATCAGGCAAAAAATGCATTCACTACTCCATGGGGCACTTTCATGTACGTGAAAATGTATTTTCAATTAAAAGATGTAGGGGCCACCCTTCAAAGAGCAATTGGCATAGCCTTTGCTAAGGAAATCCATGACTTCCTAGTAACATACCTAGATGATATCACAGTATTCTAAATTAGATCAGCAACATTTGGACCATCTCAGGTAGGTCCTCACCAAGTGTAGGAAGTATGGAATTTCTCTAAATCCTAAAAAATATTTATTTTGGTTGGAAGAGGAAAAATTACTAGGCCACATAATCTCTAAAGATGGTATCTAGATCAACACAACGAGAATTTAAGCCATTTTGCAAATACCACATCCTAGGAACATCAGAGAACTACAAACATTTTTAGGTAAAATAAACTTTTTGAGAAGATTTATCTCTAACTTAGCTGAACTAATTAGATTATTAAACAACATGTTAAAGAAATATTCGACTATTAAATGGACTCTAGAGGCTAAAAGGTCTTTTGAAGATATAAACTGAGCCTTAACAAAAACACCAATTCTCATCAGTCCAATGTTTGATAGGGATTTCATCATTTTTCTTTCACCTTAGAACATACAATTGCTGCAATCCTACTGAAAAAAAATGATCAGGATTTTGAACAACCAATAGCCTTCTTTAGTAAAGCCGTGAGAGATGCACCTTTAAAATATAATATGATGGAAAGCAAGCTTTTTCTCTAGTTAAAGCTATTAAATATTTCAGAGTTTATATCTTGTATTCTCATATAGTAGCTTATGTTCCCAATGTTGTAGTCAAAGACATTCTAACATAGGATGGACCAAATGGAAAGAGAGGGAAGTGGATAGCTACCATATTAGAATATGACCTATAAATTAAACCTACAAAATTGATCAAAGGCCAAGGTTTAGCCAAGCTCATGGCTGAATCGAACTGTCAGGCCCTAGACATAAATTTCATTGTATATTGGATAACGAAGAGGGGATGGTGACTCCACGGATTAGCCAGGCCTTTATTGATTCACCATTGTATGCTGACATTATATACATTCTACAAAATCTTCATGCTCCTCCTGAGTTGTCCAGAACTAAAAGTAGGTTCTTAAAAATGAAATCTTTGAAGTTTTGCATAATTGACAATGCTTTATTTTGGAAAAATCATGAAGGCATCCTTCTTAATTGTTTGTTAAAGGAAGAATCTAAAAAAATATTACAGGAGTTTCATGCAGGTGACTATCGGGGACATCTTTACTAGAAGACCACAACTGATAAGATCTTAAGAGTTGGTTTTTACTAGCCCAATCTTTTTTCTTATGTAAAGAAACTTGTAACCTCATGTCACAAATGTCAGATTTTTGAAGGAAAAATAAAACTATTACCATTACCTTTGAAACCAATATCGAATGAAACACCATTTCAATAGTGGGGTCTTAGCTTCATTGGTGAAATTCATCCCCCTTCCTCTGCCCAACATAGATGGATCTTGACTGCCACGGATTATTTTACAAAGTGGATAGAAGCCCTACCCTCAAGAAAAGCTACAAATAATATCATAATAGGTTTCCTTGAGGCCAACATTTTGTATAGATTCAGCTGTCCAACCAAAATCATCACAGACAATCCAGTAGCTTTTAAATCAAGGAGGATGATTGATTTCTACAATAAATATCATATAACCCCGGGTCACTCCAAAACCTACTATCTCCAAGGAAATGGACTAGCAGAGTCTTCCAACAAGATCTTAGTGAATATCATCAAAAAATTGTTGGAAGACAATAAGAAAACCTGGAACAAGAAGCTAGTAAATGCCTTATGGGTAGATAGGCTGACCACAAATAAATCCATTGGAACTAGTCTTTATCAGCTAGTCTATGGAATGGAGGTTGTTTTCCCATCTTCCTTGGGAACACCAGTGATGAAATTGCTCCAAGAAGCATAGGTTGAGCCAAATGATATTCAAAGGAGGATCAACCAGACAATTCTGTTGCAGCAAACCAAGGAAGAAGTGTATATCATATCCCAATTTGTGTAGGAGAGAATCAAGAAATCTTTTGACAAACAGACTAAGGCAAAAGATTCTCTATCTAGGAGATAAAGTTTTGAAAAGGGACTCAAGAAGGGAGGAAAAAGGTAAACATGGGAAGTTTGACTTCCTATGGAAAGTCTCTTACATCATCTATGCTTTCGGAGGTAATAATGCTTATTTCCTCAAATAATTGGATGGTGCGGAAGTAGGAGGAGGACCATTTAATGGTCGAATGCTTAAGCACGATATAGATCTCAATCACTAATTTCACTAATCACTTGTAAATTTTTTATTTTTCACAAAGTTTAGTGTTCATTGGATGGTAATTTTGGAGTTGAAGCCTAAAGAGAAGGCCCTAAGCTTCAAACGTTTCACTGTCATAAATATCAATAAAGCAACAAAGTAAAAGGGAAAAAAGTTGCAGAGTAAAATCATAGTAATTCAGAAGGCCATTGATCTACTAGTTCTTAGCATTTCACCAGGAAATCTCATCCCTAAGTGGAGCCACTGTTATGTTCCTATAACAATAGGAGTCATAATTTTTGAATGGTTGAGGTCAAATCTGTAATATGTACATAACTTTTCTTTCTGCAAATCTTTTCTATATTCAAAAAATCAAAAAAAATAAAAAATTTAAAGAGGATATATCCTAAAATAAAAATCAAAGGAAAAAAAGAATGAAAATGTCGAAAAGA
This sequence comes from Pinus taeda, assembly GCA_000404065.3. Taxonomy (NCBI): domain Eukaryota; kingdom Viridiplantae; phylum Streptophyta; class Pinopsida; order Pinales; family Pinaceae; genus Pinus; species Pinus taeda. The sequence goes on from APFE031261487.1 coordinate 114,742, forward strand.
TGAAAAAATGAACCCCAAGGAAAAAGAAAAAGACCATGAAAGTGTGCAAGTTAAAATGCAACTACCATTTACTTTGATGTAGAATAAGAAGATTGTGTGCACCTTGTTACTTTTGCCACAATCCATGGATAGTCAAAATGTTAAAACTTGGTTATTTCATGCTTTCAGTTTCATGCTTATAGATATAGAAATAAAATCGGACAAAACAATGTAATCTTGGTAGAAAAGTAGATAGGTAGAGTTAATAAAAGGAGCTCAACTGTTTAATCTGAGCCCTTGGATGTAATAAGGTTAGACTTAGATAGATTACTTTTGTAAAAGAAAAGGAAAATTTTTTATAAAGGGTTTGCCAACTTGAGTGCACCCTAATAAAGAGTAGAAAATATCATAGGATGAGTAGATGGGTAAGTAGTTGAATGGTTGCAGAATTGTGATGATTGATTAGACAAGATCATATCATTTACCTTCATTAACAAATTTTTGAAGTATGGATGATAATTGAGCATTTACCAAAGTACACAAAGTAGATTGATTAACCTCCCTCATTCATTACATTTTTTAGGTAACTAATTCCCAAGGAAAATCTTAAAGTACCTAAAACCTTAAGTTAAAGGGTTTCAGAGCATTTCTCTGACTTCTGGAGGGACCGGACCCTCAGCCCAATAAGTTATAGGTCCTAAGTACTAACAGCCCCCTCACAAGCATTCACCCCCTCCACAATTCACTATTTTCCCTAAAAACCCTTTTTTCACTAAGGATAAAACCTTAGAAAAGCGATAACCCCCCAAGCAAACCCCTTTTCCTAAGAAAACCCACAAAAATGCACTTAGCCTTAGTTATAATGTTCTATGGAAAAAAGAAAAATTACAAAAACACATTATGCTTAGCGCACTTCGTTTATTCCACCTCCATCTCATATTAACTTTTAATTTTATTTATATATTTCCCAAAAATACCCCCTCCCATATGTATTTATTAAATCCCTTTAATTTTAATATCCCGTCCCTGAAGTTTGAAACATAAACTTTATTAATAAATAATTAATTGGTTAATTAAGTCGTCTAGCAGCTAATTAATAACGAAAACCCTCCTCTGAATAAAAGAGATTAATTAATCAATCAATGGTTAGTTAATAATATATCCCTGCCAATGAAATCACCCCCGATGTCATTAAACCTCCATAATCTGCAATTAATTAATCTGGCCACTCTTAAACCTCCATCAGGCCCCTCCAACATCATATCAAATCTGTACCCCGATCACCATACAATTTGGCCCCTTTTGATCCAATGGTCGACGATCATATCAGGCGGCCTTTGAAGGTTGACCTTTACCTGCTCGATATGGGTGGTTCCACTATTCACCCCACTGCTACGTGGCACCCGATGAATGGCATCGAGCGGCCTCCCCCCAAAACCACTCTAGACCAAAAGCACTATGATATGAACCAGCTTACCGCCTCCCGCTAGAAAACAAAACATCTCATCCCTCGCTCAATGCCAAATGTACCATCCCCGTGTACCATCCAAAATAGTTGACTTTGTGAATAAAACTAAAAATCTCATTGTTTTTAGTTTTATCATGAAAAATACCACTCAGACCTCCATGCAAGCACCAGAGTATGTACAACCGTCAACCCACATCCAACTGCCAACCTGCTGAAGCTACTGAGACTCCAGACCACCTTTTAGTCACATGCGCTTCCTACAAACCATGCACGGTCACCGATTACTTTGTTCAAAGTTGAAACCAAGTATTTACCCAAATTTGCTGAGAAACCCTGTTTTATTCTCGAACCTTGACTCAATTTCTTTAAATTCTAAGTAATTCAGTAAGAATAGTTCCCTAATGACTCAAAAATACTCTGAATTAGACCAGTTTTCCCCAATTTCACTGAAAACCCTTTGCCCCCATCCTTGAATCCAGAAGAAATAAGGATGGTTGCTCCCATTGCATTGAACAACCTACCAATTTCTACTCCCCATTGGGATTTAGACCATCTACCATTGGCAGATAAAGACTTTCAAATTAAAGATACCTCTGTCCAAGAATCCCCATTGAAACTATACTGTAGGTATAGAGACCAGTACCTAAACCATGCAGACAAAATAAGCCTTTGGGAGTCAGGTTTACCCAAATACCAATTCCCCAGAGTTCACAACCTCCTAGAGATTATCCACTATTGTCATATGAACTATAGCCCTAGCCAAAGAGTAGTGATGACTCTTGAACAGTCTATATTATTTACCATCAATGCTAATTCCATAAATGAAATGCCGCAATTACAACCAGGCCATAACCTGACCCCTCTTTCTGTTAGAGATTTTCTTAACAAATTCCCCACACTCACCTCCATCAAACATGCTCAATTATTCCAAAACTTCATCAGGGAAGAGCAATACATTCCAAAGGATCCTCCACCATATATGTCTACCATATTCTCTGATCTTGGCTGAGACATCATAGAAATGATATCCGATGTGTTAGGCCAGACTACAAGTGAATTTGTTGATGAAATTATTATAGCCTTTATGTCCATTTACACTCCTGGACAACCCCCTGCCATCATTTTTGACTATGCCAAGTTCATTTCTAATAAGATGCATGATCAATTCATGAGGTTGGACAATGAAAGAGTGTTCAAATATTCTTCAGTCTTATATCATCTTTCCCTGTACTATCAAGCTAATAAATTCCCATTCACACTCCAAAAGCTTGATACCAGAGGCAACCCTAGATTAGTGGTCTTCTCGACTTCATTAATCCACCTATCTGATTCTTCATATTCCTATATAGATTTCGTAGATCTCTTTGTGCACCCAGTGGCAACTATGTTATTAGGAATTCCTCCCCCCCAGAACTGATGTATATATCAGGAGGGTCCTATAGTTGTCCAAACAATATAGAGTGGGATATTTGTACTTATACCAAAACCACACTAAAATCAGAATATATGGATGTGATTTGGCTCCCTACAAATTGCCAAAATACCTACCCATGAGATTGTTTTCTCTAGAGTACTACAAGCAAATGATTAATTAAGATGAGGTGCATTTTGTGAAAGCCAAGAATAAAGCTCAACTTAGGATAAAAGATCAGCTTGGCCCCTCCATATGTAACAATAGGGAAGCAGGAAAGGAAGCAAAAGAAATCCTCCAAAGGCTAAAACTGAAAAAAAGTTTTATCTGGAGATATTACCCTTTAGAGTTCATTTGTAATAGGAGACAAAAGAACAAATTATCTCCTTATATCCACATAGAATTCCTGAAATTGATTAGTATGCAAATCAACTAGAATGAGTGGAAAACACTTTGGTAGACCAAGATAGCACAGAAGTTGATGTCAATAATGTATTGGTTGATTTAGAAAGAAGACTTGATGAAGATTCATTTGTACAGGTGCCAAGAGAATCTCAATCTCAAAGGCAATCATAGGAACACAGTGGGCAAATAGCAGAAGAAAGACCTCAAGACCAAGAGGAATTAGAGTATCTAGAGATATCAGAAGAACTTTCTCAGCGAGAACATATCATGAGTAATCCACCTATTTTACAGACTCTTCTAAATGAGGAGAAGAATCCTAAGAGAGATAGAGACGTGGACACTCCTTCTAATAGACCTGTTTCCCAGACTTAAGTCAAGAGGCAAAGGTTGAATCAATTTTCAAAACAAGAGTTTACTGAAGAAACAGCTGGAACCGCAGGTATAGAAAGAGTATAAAGCAGGAAAGCCACTCCTTCTAGAGGTACATAAGAACCTTCCACTTCACAAGCTCAAATTCTAGAGAGACAACACAACGTGGAAGTATCCTCATTCAGATCTCCAACTAGCCAGAGCCAAGATATTAGAGAGAAATACAAAGAAATAAAGTCCAAGAATGAAATATTGAAGGCCCAAAGCTATGCACATTACCTAAAAATGGATCCTATTGATCAGACAAGGCTAATGTTAGCCTTTGATGTGAAAGAGGGTAAAATGCAGATGACTTTCATGAAGCCAACTACACAGCAGTCTAGGTCAATTACAGATTACTTGAAAATGGACTTTGAAGTATTTGCAAAGGATATTCATCCTATTGACCAAATATAATTACACATGCACACTAGGGAAATGGTCTACTCCACCTTGACCAACAAGGCAATTGTAGCTCACCAACTCCAAAATTCGTTGAATAACATATAAGTGCAATTCCAGTTAGAGAAGGCCTCTTCACAGGCCAAGGACACCGAAATAAAGTCCTTAGAGGGCTTAGTCATAGAATTGGGGCATGATCCCAAGTATGTGAAAGCTGCAGAAGATATTATTAAAAAGAAAAATAATGACATAGTTTCACTGAAAAAACAACATAAAATTCCTCCTGTGCATCATCCTCAGACAGTTGAAGTATTAGAAACTCAGAAGGAGGAAGAGATTATGGACTTAATCCTTAAGTTGAATGAACAACTAAAAGAAATAGAAAAAGAGATGGATAACATGATATAGTCTAGACAGAGTGAGTTGGCCACCACTCCTCCGACTGTAATTCCTACCATCTCTACATCAGTACTCTCCACATTGGTTGCTTCCTTAGCACCAATAGTTCCACCAACTATAGCTATGCCAATCACAGGTATAGTCACAAGTACATCAACAAGCACAGGGACATCAATAGAAAAGACAACTAAATTGGTAAAAGCCATGGAGGAAATGAGCATCCAGGCTACTGAGCTTAAGAAGCTTAGAGAAAAAGTGTCAAGTTTGGAGATTGATTGCAAACTTGAACAGATACAACAGAAGGAAGAAGTTTAGAAGAATCAAAGAATGGGAGAAAGAATAAAATTCCTTGAAAAGGACTTGGCATTGGAACAACCACTTGGAGACATGAAGGAAATTCTCTGGGCCAACATCATTGATTCTATCAATGATGTTTGGCCATCTATTTAGGTAATTTTTGAACAAACTAAACTAGTAAATTTATTGAACAAATTGAACTAGTAAAGGTGGCAACAAAAGAAATTCACAAAACAAGAGAAGAGCTGGGAGACAAACCAGAAGAGGCCAACTAGTTAATAGAAATTTTCAACAGTAAAAACAGGTATCATCTAGATGAACTAGGCATTGAAGATAGAACAAGGACCATTATAGAAATTAAGAAGATTCTCACCAAAAGGTATCTAATGCTCAATCTAGAGAAAAGGTGCCAAAGCATCCAAGTTGATATTGACGGATTTATGACAAAGTATGGTATTTTAAGGGAAAAAGGACTCCCCATTCCTATGGTAATCTATGAGAAGTTGATGAATTGGGAGGATTACATTGAAAGACTAAACAAGTTAGCCTGCAGCCAAGCTAGCACTTCAGGGGTAAAAACTCTGCCCACTGGAAAGGTACTATATGATAGTTTGGAAAATCTGTTTTTCATAGAGCATGAGGTAAAGCACTTGTTCTTCAGCAAACCAAATTTTTCCAAATATATTGAAGCTGATGAAATAGATAGAAAGATGATAAGGATGAAATTACATGAAAGTTAATGGTGGATGAAAATAACAGACTTCCTATAAAATTACTGCAGTAAATCTATATGGTAGCCAAGTAAAATAGATTAAACAGAGTCAAAGTATAGCAGTGTTACACTGAATTTTGTCACCTTGACTATCTGCAGTTTATGTGGCCTCATCAATAGCCACATTGTCCTCTTTATCAAGCCCCATACCTCTGCTCTTCATGTCAAAACTTCAAAGAGAG
>APFE031261487.1:133794-176704 GCA_000404065.3 Pinus taeda
TGGACTACTACAACAAGCGTTGGACCTAAGGTAAGATCGAAAACATTTGAATTCTTGTAAAATGATGTTTATCTAGAGAAGGATAGCTCTTGTTTGGTTTGTTTGTCATTAGAGAGTCTTAGACTCCTAGGAAGGTTGGATTTGTCCGCAAATATAACTCATTCCGTGTGACAAGCAGGTAAAGAGTATCAGTAGATTGAAGACAGAAAGTGATTCCAGCACACAACTATAAAGCAACTGAAAGAGCCAAATCTGAATTACAACAGCCATCACAGTCACAATAAAAGGGACAACAAGAAGGCAATTCTCCAACCGTCTCTATCTTCATGCTAAAAATATTTTTGGTTTCCTAGAATAATTCTCATATTGTTATGAGATATTTTGTAACATTTTTTGTATAAATACTTCATATTTTGAAGTAATTAGGGTGTATTAAAATACATTTTTGTAGACATTTTATAGTGAGCTAAGGAGCTATTGTATTCAAGGCTGGACTGGTTTTGCTGGATCATGAAATAAAGTTAAGGACATTTCACTGGATTCTTGTGCATAGTTGGAACCAAATAAGTATTACCTCTTCATGTTTAAATATTGTTTTCTTCTCATGTTATAAATATTCACGTGTGTCTCTTATGAAATCTAAAAAGTAAACAAGGAATTATATCTCAGAATTAGCTTTAATGCTCTCTGTTTTAACTATTTACTTTCTCTATGTTTTCTGTTAAACTATCTTGGTATGCGAATTCTTAATTTCTCCCTTACTTTCGTAGTTGCCCCCCCCCCCTTTGGTCCATAGTAAAGGATTCTTAGTTTCCCTTTGCTACTTATCATCTTTCTTTTCTTCATCTTAATCCTAGTTAAGGATTTCATTGCCTTTTTCCCTGCTTTGGACTACCTCATCCATTTGAACCTCCAGATTTGCATTTTGCTGTGCTAGCCTACCCTGTGGACTCTTACTTTAGTGATTGATCAAATCTAGTTAAGCCACTCTTTGATTGACTCCATAGCCCAATGGCCTGAATACTTGTTCTACCCATCTGTTTTCTTAAGTCCACCACCCAATCAAAACCAAAACATCATAAGCACCAAGAACTAGCCTAAAATCCTACTTAAAAAACAAAGTTAAATTATAAAGAGAGAGCTCTCTCTGGACCTAGGTTGGCTAGAACCTGAGTCTAAAAGATTAGGTTTGTGGTTACCTCGGACTATTCCGTCTTTGATAACTTGTAGGGAAAACATCTGAGTGATAACAAATGGTATCACCCTTGAACATGGAATTTATTTGTGTCAATATATTATAGGTTGGTTTTATCTTTCTTAGGAATTGTACCATACATATTTATTTTTACACCTTTGGGTGGTTACTATTCTAGGCATTATAGAGAGTACATCATGCCTCCTAGATTGTTTTATATCACATGATGCTCATTAGTCAATCCTACAAAGTTGCATTTTTTTCATGTTGCCATATGTTCAAGAGATGTTAAACCCTAGTCAACCATCTTCAGTCCTTGTTTACCTTTTACATCATCGATCCATGTGCTATTTTTACTTGCTGACTTCATGTATTCACATCATCTGTTGATATATTCTATGTTAGTTCATGGGGGATACATTGAGTTCCTCCTTTGATAGATCTTCTCCTATCAACTTTAGCTCATTATCAAAGAGGAAAATATAGGAACCACTAGTACCTTGGAGCTCATTGTCCTTAGTGGAAGGATTTCTTGTGATCAGAAATGGGTTTACCACATTTACTCCATTCTCCTACTCATTCGAGTCCATGAATGTTCCACGTCAACTTATCTATTCATACTTAATGGATGTTGCTAGGTATCTTTGGGTCCATTTTCATCATTGATGGGTCCCCTCATGTTTTTAGACGGTATGCCTTAATGAAAAATAATCATATGGTTCCTAATATTCTCAACATAAAAACATATATTCACATGGCATAGATTTGTACCATAGGCATTAGGATCAAGACCTTGGATTTGCAGCAACATCGTTCCTATATGACACCCCTCCAAAGTTGTGATGGAGTATATACCATATAATGTACTTTGAGTACTACTCTAGGGCACCTATATTTTATGTGTCCATGGTCCTACTAACATATACCATGACATAGATCCACATTATATTTATTGGTGGATATGATCTCTTGAGTTTATTACATGGAGCCATTTTATATTTCCTCACGACCATCTACTAGAATTCGATGTCATGTATATATGGTATATAGTTTTGAAGACCATGTGCAGTTCTTATTTATGTCAAGCATGGGCATGCCTAGCTCAAGGATTATTATTTATGATCTAGACTTGGTTGATAGGGTTTCTGTTGAAAACAAGCTCAGTACTAAGGGGGGGGGGGGGGGAGGGGGGGGTGAGGGGATTAGTAGTAGTGTAGGGTAACGTTTTAAATCTTTTTATCAAGAAAACAAATAATTAGTTCCCATCATTTAACATGTGAAACTAGCATAAAGTCAATGCATAGAAACACCATGAAAAAAATCAAAAACATGCACATATAAGGACACAAGTGTTCTAATGGAAAACACCCTCCAAGGAAAAAAACCACCCGTTGTTGTTGTTGTTGCTAAAACCTTCTATTAAGTGTTGATTTTTTTTTTTACATAAAGGAGCTATCACCCACTAACTGGAAGACTTGACTACTATGATAGGCTGCTAGAAATCATTGGTTAGAAATACTCTTCCCTCATGATTCTACAAACAACCATTCGTTGGAATCAACCATGACGAACGAGCCTCACCCAATTCTACTGGACTCTAGAGAAACTACTTCCCATACTAATATGTCTGCTAGAAGGCCCCTACCTTATCTACACTCTTCCTTTTATGAAGCCTCAACACCTTCAACACCTCCATGTGAACCAATTTTCATGCATTTTCAAACTATGCTCTCAAACCTGCTCAACATGGGAAACCCAATAGCCTCATTGTTCTGAATCTGAAAGTAATATCTAATAAGCACACACTAAACTCATTTATAGATGTATAATATGTTATACACAACATTATAGCATGCTCTCACACTCACACACCATCAGTCCAACAAATCCCTATTCTCACCCCAAGTATATGCCAAAATAATCTCCTTAAATCTCCAAACCAATACCATGGCTATGTCAATACCTAGCACACATGTACCATGGTAATATCCAAACCATTACCATGAGTAAATACCATGGTTATGCCAATACCCAAAAGACTTTTAGCATGCTAATATCCAAACCAATACCACATGCAAACCTTCTCCTCACACATACATATTCTAATGTAATGATATACTCATAATTGAACCTACAACCAAATGCAAAAAACATCAAAAACTGGACTACAATTTCACTCATATGATTGCATATGTGTGGTTAAAATCCTACAACTACACACATAACACTGACTTCATGGAGTTGGGGTAAAGTATAGGGAAAAACAAAGAATTCTCAACCCATACCTCTGCCAACCTACTCGACAACTCTTCTAGAACTTGCACAATAGTAAAACCACCTTGCAACTAATAAGCCAAGATACATAACCATAAGCAACATAATCATAACACTGCACATAAGCCAAGCACTCACTCATCTACCATAACCACACACAAGCCAAGCTTCTAGAAAATCTATCACACACTTAAGCAACCTACTACACAATCATCTACAAAACATGATGCCAACCATTAATCACTATAACTAACAACAATATCATTAATGCACCTGCAACACATAAAACTCCATACAAGCTATCATCTTGATACCAAGTTGACATTAATTCCAACCAACAACACTACATCCAACAACTACATCATTAACACCAACAATCTTCATATTTGGCATTGATGGGAACCCTTGTTGAACCATCCACCTAATTTTCACCTCTGAACAATTGATCTCCTCATGCACTGCCCCTTTCACATCAATAGCAAAGGACTAGAAATCATCAATAACATCATAAATCTATTGATTATCAATAAATCCCCCTAGACATGAGCTATATCTAACTAGAATACAACTCTATCACTCCTCATAACAACGGACAACATATAGTAGCAACAATAAATCAAGAGAATGCACTCTCTCTCTCTCTCCTGAATCAAAAAGAACAAAATATCCATGACATGGATGTAGCAACAAATTTGAGCACCATCACATAACAACACAATACCAAACTCTCTTAGTAGCTCCATCTACCCCAAACATCACTATCAAGCCAAAGAAACGAAAACATACATATGATCATCAACAACAAAACCATACCATATTAATCAACAACAGTATAATGTGGGCATCAACACTATCTCCCTTAACTCAAAAAGTAGCAACACATCCATGGTGACAATGCCAAGGTAAGCAACATGGAAATCAAATATGAGAATCAACCAAGTACTAGACATGCCCCCCCTAAGCAGCATTATCATCATCGACCTGTAATGAAATCCTTCTTGTTGAAAGCTACATCTCGTGGACTAGAGGATTGACATTTGGCTTCATTATAAAATACAAGACTATGAAAATGACATCCAATCCCACGTACATTCTGACTCAACGATTCTCAATGCTACTACAATCTCCAATACAACAAGAAAAACTTAGTTTAGATGAAAAATACATTAGTCAAGGTAATACATGCAATAGATAGCAACAACCAATGATGAAGACCTCTAATCCTCTCACTCAACCCACTGCAATATATAAATGTAAAAATTGTATAATAGTGTTACAACAAGAATATGAGAATGTGGGTCTCTTTGTTATACACTCAGATTAGTAGGAAAAACTCGCTCTCCAAATTGGACAACCATTTAAAAAATATGACCATACAACAACAAATAACAATATATCCATAATCCCTTACCACTACATCAATGAAACTCTTACCTAACAAGCATTCAAACCACTTTCTCAATTTGCACAAGCTCTAACAACATGCAATCAATAATTGCATGTAGGGCCTAAATGCAACTAACATTGATTAGAGGGTTCCATGTTCTATCCCTTTGCAAAGGTTAGAAAATATGACTCAGCTCTATCGATGTGTCACTTCAATGTATGCTTTATCCATTGCTTTTCATCTCTATGAAATTGCATAAATATATTATATTTCTCATAGGAGCTTCACATTTAAAATCTGATCTGGAGATTAAAATTTTGCTCAAAAATGAAAGTTCCCAAAATATTTTGAAACTTGAATCAAGTCATAGTGTTCATCATTTTGATTCTAATGACACTTGAATCACCTCAATCCAATGTTGTATGCCAAAGTTATGATGTTCTGATAGTTTGGCTCAACAGATAAAAAATTTGCAATTGTGCTAATTAGGCAGTCTGTACTGCTGATCTCAGCATGTATTGGGTGTATGGTAGGCCAACCAAAACTCACCACATGTCAGGTTCATATAGGTTCAATTTTTTATGATTTCATTGGTCGAAGTTATGTTTTGGTGGCCCAATCAGATCCTACCATGTGGAAACTCCACATTGGATAAAACATTGTTTATGGGTTCAACGACCTCGATAGGAATCTAACTCGTGACCTACCGATACACATTCCAGTGTTATGCCAACTCTCCTACAAGGGGGTTCTTAACCATAGGTGGTACCACATCCATTTAAGGCTTATACAATAGCACATTGGAGGAAGGGGACGGATAGAGAGCCCTAGTCGTTGGTCATTTCCACATCCACATGACCTTGGTGCAATCATAAATAGCAGAGAGGAGTTTGGGGACTAGCCTCTAGTCCCTAGTCAAAAAATACCCCATGATACAGAGAGCGTAAGGGAAAGGTGCTTGGATGAGGGGGCGGGCTGTAGGCCATAACCCTGGGTCCTATTTCAGTCCACACCACTGGAGGCAAAGAGGTAAAGACTTCAATGATGGGGGCGGTATTTAAGGCCCGACCCTATGTCACTTTTCTGGAACGTAACCTCTGATAGAGAATTTTATGGCTAGCATGGTAGGGGAAGGTGGTTAGCCTTGACTCTTGGCCAAATCAACCACATGCGAGCACCATCCCGATAAGAAAGGTGCTAAATTTGATGGGGGTAGAATATTGGCATAGCACCTGACCTTATGGCATGCCATGTTACCATATTTTTGTGCTTATGGGGTTATTGGGAATTTAAACTAAGCGATAATTTACACCAAATGTAGGCAGAATTGTCTTGGTTTAAAGGGTGTATTTGTCGCTCAGTTTGTAGGTTGATCTAATTTGGAGGAATCATAGTAGGAGAAACTTGGGAGAGCCATAACTTGATGCTTTTTGGTCTTTTTAAGCCCAAGAAAATCCAAGATAGGGGTTTTTGGACTTTATGAATCCAATGGAAGCCTTTTTTTATTGATTAGAGCACTTATGGAAGGAATTTTTACAGGGTTGAGTATTAGGTTGCTAGGTACGATCAATGGTTTGAAGTAGTTTTTGAAGGTCTTTTAGGATGGAGAGGAAATTTTATGGGTTTTCCAGCCTTCATATATTATTTGCAACAACTATGACTTCTACGATGCACCTCTTCTTTATCTTTTCTCATTATGTATTTTTGAGGAAATCTTTTTTTAGTACATCAATGTGGATTTGTTGTACATGTTATGCTCACTTTTAGATAGATTATAGGGTGTTCATGTGAGAGCCCTTTTCATGTTGACTATTTCATGACTGACTATAGGCGGTCATGCTTTTTAGAGTGATATTTCTTTGCAGGAGAATGTTTCCTTGAAGGGGAAATGAGCCACTCATTTGTCAACACATATCATGTACTATTTTATCACTAAAATCTATGGAGCAGTCTAGCTGTGTTAGCAGGCCCTGAGATGTAGCCTAAGAGGGGTGAACTCTGTCACCAAATTTTGTTTTGTCTCTCTTCTTGTTTGCCTTCATGAGTTTCTTGATTATATGTTGCTTGTTTAAAGTCCACATGACAACTAACTCATTATCCTTGAAGAGACCATAAAACTCTTTTTTTTTTTTCCATAAGACCCATTTTTACTTGTAAAGCATCAAAGGGTGGTCAATTTTTTAGGAATGCAAATTTCTCCTTCAATTTCAGATCAAAATATTTTCCTTGGTTCTCAAGAAAGCACTGCCAAGAAGAACGCATCCTCGTTGATTTTCATGTTCATGTTTATATCATTTTCTAAGTTAGGTAGACATGTCCACAAGTATTTATATTTGTTTTTATGCACTACTCTTAATGCATGCCTCATAAGCACCATATTTAGCAAATACAATACACTATGTCACTCTTTAGGAAAGAACACATGATCTTACATTATCAAGGGATAATGCAAATTCTCAACAGTTGAACCTCACTAAATTTTCATATTTCACACTACATTGTTGGGCATTCAAAAATAATTTTTCCATCTATACCTTAATAGTCCCTTAAAGATACATTAAACGGTGCCTCCATCTCATAATGTAAAACTGAAATACAAGAAAACACATAAGATTCTTCATTATCATTGTTGTCTTCACAATTTCCTTTTTCTCTTGAGGCTCATTTGCATACATCTCACCATGTGCTTTTCATCTAGAAATCACATCATCTATAAATGTATTCTTATGCATTGTTGCACTATCTTAATTCTCGCTTTAGCTCAATGCATAAATGTTGTAATTTTGAACAATGAATACTCATTCGACTAGGCAATTACCAAAGGAATGGACCAACTTAACATTAATAATCCACTAAAGCTAGAGTTCCATTGCTCAAACCAAAGGTTAACCAATACAATGTGCATTGCATGTCTAGACTTTTGGCACACACTAAAATTTTGTTGTCTTAAAAATACTAGATAATCAGAAAACACCATTTGCACAATTTCTAGCACTAGAAAGATCTATCGATTGCAAACATAGTGCACTTCTTTCTTCCCTTGATTTACCAACATCCTTTGCACTGACCTTTTACTACAATGTGCATTTATGGTTTTTCTCTCTTTTTTTCTAATTGTAGGAACAAACATTATGAAATTCAAACCCTATTTTTTCTTATCATCAAATTGTTAAATATTTTTACACTGATTGATTACAAGCACTACCAGATGCTCAAAATTCACAAATCAAACCAACTGTATATTATTCGGGCTATATTACCCATGGATGTTGTATTTTCATTAAATTCATTGATTTAACCATTTTTTCTTTAAACATATCAGAGATGAGCATCAAACAAAACCTTTGAAACAATTGAAACTTTCCAAACCTTATTTTATTGGAGGAGCTTCCCCTAAAGTTATGCACATTCTACTTCATGCTCCTCCTAAGACTTGGCTGGACTTAGTTATCTTTTTTCTCCTTTCTCTTCCAGATTCTCTTGGTTTTCACCTACAATTTTCTTTGATACATGTTGGAAACATTTGCACTAGTATTTCTTTTCTATTGTCCAGACTCCATGATTTCCATAAACAAATTGAGGTATTTGGCTATATGGCTGAGATTATCACAATTAAAACATCTAATATGTCCAAAATATGGGAGAAATTATTTCTTTTTACAATGAGCACCTTTATGGCTGAAATCATTACAGAGAAAACGATACTCATGAAAGAAACTTTTTTTCCTGGAGAATGGTGGAAATGCTTGTGAAATCTCCTTTTTCAGTTGCAAGTTTTTCTTGAAACGATTTGTCTTCTTACTTCTACAATTTCCTGAAGTTTGCACAAATTTTTGACAGCTGTAACACCTTACATTTCACAGGTTTTTATTTATCACATTCTTTAGCTTCTAATCTTGATGTGGTTTCCTTTTTTTTGTTGGAATATTTTTCTTTGAGTTTCTCAAGAGTTGCCTCATTTTCTCCTTTTAAGCTCGATCTTCTCTCTTTATTTCCATTTCTAGTTTCTTAAAATTGTTGATCTGATTCTTCAACTGGTTCTCAACCTCATCCTCATTTTTCCTTTCCTTCTCCAACTGATTTTTCAGATCAGAAATTTCCTCCTTGAATGCAATCTCTCTCTCCTCAAGGATCTGGAGGAATTTCTTCAAATATTTATTCTCGAGTGTGAGCTTCTTTATCAGTCTTACTTGAGATTTGTTTTCAACTTCAAGGATGAGTAGTCTCTTAATCTCTTCATCTTTAGATTACAGCACTGGAAATACACCTTCCTCACCTATTGAGGAATCAACATCAAAAATCAGATCATTATCTTCTTCAATCATTCCAAGGTCATCGTCACTAGATGGGAAAAAATAAATAAAATGTTCATGACTAAAAATATTGTTTTCCATACCTTTTACTATGATGATAGGATTTTCTAATATTGCATCATTCTTAGCTTGTTTTCATCCCTTCTTATTTTGTGATTATTTCCTCTTTTTCTTGGCCATAATCCCATGATCTTCTCTCAAGCAATCAATCTTCATCGAGATAACCCTACTCTAATGCCAATTGTTGCAAATGAACTCACTACTGGGGGGGTGAATCAATAGTGTTAGGGTTTAATAACTTTTTAAATAGTTTTCTCCAAACAACCAAGAATCAATAAACCATCATCTAACATACAAAACCAGCATAAAATAAACACATAGAAACACCATGCAGAACATAAAAAAACATTCACACAAAAGGAGATAAGTGTTATGGTGGAAAACGGTCCCCTCCACGGGTAAAACCATCCATTGTTGTTGCTACTCAAATCTTCTATTAAGTATTGATTTTTCTTTTACATATAGGAGCTAGCACCCACTGGCTGGAAGACTCAACTACTATGGCAATCTACTAGCAATCATCAGTTAGAAAGACTCTTCTATCACGACTCTATGAAAAACCATTTGTTGGAAGCCACCATAGCCAATGAACATTGCCTAATTCTACTGAACTTTGGATAAACTAATTCCCGTACTGATTTGTCTACTAGAAGCCCCCAATATTATCTACACATTGCTTGTGATGAAGCCTCAATGTCTTCAATACCTCCATGTGAACTAGGTTTCATGCATTTTTAAACTGTGCTCTCAATCCTGCTTAACATAAGCAACCCAGGAGCCTCACTGATATGAATCAGAAAGAAACATATGATAAGCACACACTAAAATCAGTTGTATATGTAAAATATGCTATACGTAGCATTGTAGCACACTCTCACACTCTCAAACCATCAATCCAAAAACTCCATATTCTCACCCAAGTACATGCCAAAATAATCTCCATAAATATCCAAACCAATACAATGGGAAAATACCATGGTTATGACAATACTCGGGACACCTGTACCCTGTTAATATCCAAACCAATACCACAGGAAATTACCATGATTATTCCAATACCCAAGACACCTGTACCATGGTAATCTCCAAACCAATACCATGGGAAAATACCATGAAAACTTGTACCATAGTAATCTCCAAACCCATACCAGGTGCAAACCTACTCCACACATATACCAATACCGAGGTAATGATCTACTCATAATTTAACCTTAAATCGCATGCAAAAAACATCAAAATCTTGGTTGCAACTGCACTCATAAGACTACATTCGTGGAGTTAAAATCCTACGAATGCACACATAACACTAAGTGCACTTGGGAAGCCAACCTACTCCATAACTCTTCTAGTACATATAAAATTTTCAAATCACCCTGCAACTAACAATCCAAGCAACATAACCACAATCAACATAATAATAACACCTACACATAATTCATGCACTCACTCAATTGTCATAACCACAAACAACTCAAGATGAGAGCAAGTTTTTCATACACTTAAGCCACAAGCAACATAATCATCTGCAATACATGGTTCCAACCATCAATCACTACAACTAATGACAACATCTTCAATGCACCTACAACACATGCATCTCCACATAAGCTATTGTCCTGCTACCAAGTTGACATCAATTATAACACCCTCCTCACACATTTACCCAAGTTAACCGATCCATTGGGCTAAACATGTGATGATAGGATACTATGATGTGATTCAACTCACCATGTATAGTTAAGGAAGTGGAACCAACAAAACCAATCCAATCCGTCCTGTCACACATGCTACAGAACCTTTAGGAGCCAACCAACCCTTCCAGGTGAGCGACCTGTGAGGAAACTTTACATTTAACTGATTTTGACCCCCAATCACTCCCATGACCAGCCATGCATGCACTTGAAGCATTCAAGTCACTCCCACAGTAGGTGCATGCCAGTGACTGTGGAATTTTTCAATTAGTTCTATGTTAATGACTCCGAATTATGTGCCACTTTTTCATGACCATGACTTAGGCCACTGCCCAGAACTTCATGAAAAATTCAGGAATAACAAATGACATTGGAGAAAATGTACTAATGTAAACACTTTATCAATGACTTGATTGCACCCCTACTATCTATGATAGGCATTTTGTCGAACATGTCACATATATGCAATCTATGGGTCATAACTTCATATTTGAGCATAGGGGTCTCATACTTATCTGAGAATTGTAAAGAAGCATTTTTTCCATATCACAATAGTTTCATTATCATATATTAGGTCATGTATAAATTGTACATTCATTTGAAAATCAAAACATGATGAGATCCATACATCAAGTCTATCATAAAACATACTCATAACCAGCATATAACCAACATAAATAAGAAGGATATAATTGTTAGGTTCCTATACCAATAGGAGTCATAATTTTTGAATGACTGAGAATAAATGTGTAATATGTACATACCTTTTCTTTCTACAAATGTTTTCCATATTCTAAAAAAAAATTAAAAAATGTAAAGAGGGTATGCCTTAAAAGAAAAATCAAAGGGCAAAAAGAATAAAGAAGGCTAGAAAAAAATGAAAAAATGAACCCCAATAAAAAGACCATGAAAGTGAGCAAGTCCAAATGCCACTCCTAGTTACCTTGGATGTGAAATAAAATATTGTGTGCAGCTTATACTTTATGCCACAATCCATGATAGTCAAAGTGTTTAAACCTGGCTAGTTCATGTTTTAAAATTCATGTTGATAGATAGAGAATTAAAATCTGACCAAACTGTTTAATCTTGGCAGATAATTAGATTAGATAGAGTGAAGAAAAGGAGCTCAACTGTTTAATTTGAGCCCTTGGATGTAATAAGATTAGACTTAGTTATAATACCATTGTAAAAGAAAAAGAAAAAGGTTTTGATAAGGGTTTGCCGGTTTAAGGGCACCTTAATAAAGAAAAGTAAAAATGGTAGGATGAGTAGGTGGGTAAGTAGAATAATGCTTGCAGAATTATGATGATTGCCAGATAAGAGCATAATATTCACTTTCATCATCAAATTTTCTACGTATGGGTGAAAATCAAGCATGCATCAAAGTTCACAAACTCAAAATGATTAACTTCCCTCACTCATTACATTTTCACTTAACTAATTTCCAAGAAAAAGTCTTAAGTACCTAAAATCTTAAGTCAAAGGGGTTCAGAGCATTTCTCTGACTTTTGGAGGGACCAGACCCTTGGCCCAATGACTTATAGGTCCTAAGTACTAAAACTCCCCTCATAAACATTCACCCCTTTCAAATCACTCATTTTCCCAAACAAATCCCTTTTCCTAAGAGAAAAAGCCATTTTCTCTAAAGAAAAGTCATTTCCCCCTAATAAACCCCTTTTTCAAAGGATAATACCTTGTTACCTAGGAAAAGTGAATCCCTCCATATAAACCCCTTTCCACTCAAACAACTCATAAGAACCATCTCACCCTAAGTATTTTGTGTATATGAATAAAGTGCACCAATCATGTGTTATACATTAAACTTATGGTAAAAATCATTTCTGCCCATTTCATATTAATTTATTAACTTTATGATCTAAATCCCTATAAAACCCTTTTTCCTATATATTTATTAAACCCCTATGTAAAATAACCCTACCCTTAGTTTTTGTAAAAACTATATTACAACCCTTTACCTCGACAAATTGAATTAATTAATTGATCTGCGATTAATTACAATTAATCCATCCAATTAATTCACGCCTTAACCCTAAACTAATCCCATACTACTGCAATTAACCCATCGGATCCCTTCCTATTACCCTTCATGCAACTTCGTAGCACAATCGTTGTCTGATCTGAAGGCCCATATCCAATGATCGTAAGTCATTTTGCACGGGCCCCAAACTCAAAATTTACCCACCCGAACTTGTTTTCCCTTAGGCCCTCGGCGCTATGTGGTGCCCGATGAGAGGAATCGGGCAGCCTTCCCTCAAGACCACCCACACCTCATAAGCGGTGTGATGGCCCTCCAATACCGCTTCCCCGCCATTTTAATAAACCGCCCGTCCATTCATTTAATTGACTTTCGCGCCATATTTCGAAATTCTACCCATTAAAACTTATAATGTGAAAACTTGTGCTTTCATGGTTTTTTCCCGTTCAACTGTGTAAACCTATGAAACCCTCCAGTGCCTCCCTGAACCTCTACAACACGATTTCACCATCTGTTTTCCATCCAAAACTCTATTGCAACCCCTTTCCCAGTCATCCTTGTGCCAGAGAGCCATCAAGCACCCTTCATGATGACCTGTGTTCTCTTAAATAATATTGAATTTTTTCACGTTATCGAACTAAGATCAGATCTTGGATAAACAGTTTTGATACTAGTCATAGAAATGGTTTATTCCAAGAATCAATAGAAAACCTGATTCAGAACTTGTGCTCAGAGGATGAACACAATTATACAAGGAAACAAAGAAGAAGACAAGTACATAGAGAATTGACAGTCAAAACAAAGCAACTAGACAAAGAATACTGTTACAAGAAAGTGAACAAAATATCCATGTACTTAACCTATATCCACTACCTAATGCTCATATACACAAAAATAAAATGATTTACAGTTGAAGTAGACAGTAAAAACCTAAAATATAAAGTCAAGGTAAAAGGACATAGTAAAGAATAGTCAAAGTGTATTAGGGTTAAAGAGTATCATATTGAATACCAAGTCAAATAAATCAACTGGCATGAAGATAAATAGCAGGGAAGACAGTTAGAAAGCATAGCATACATATTCATGTCAAAGTGAAGATAGATGAAAAAACAGAACGGTAAAAGTAAAACAGTAAAAATAAACTTGGATGCAGTAAGGGTTAAATAGAGATGAAAACACTTTCACCAGCAACAATGAATTTTATCCAAAGTAAAATTGAAAACAGTTAAAAAAAATTTGAGGTTAAAAGATGAAATCAGAGCAGAAATGATACATTCTTCAAAAATTTCATGTTTACGTCATAGTTTTACAGAAACTATTCTGACCAATCCAAGAAGTATTTTGAGAAACTGTAGGAGGTTTTTGTTCCTAAAAGGAAAATATACAAAAACCAATCTCATGTTTTACATAGGTATTACAAAAAGTGAGATAAGTGCATGTCTTCACAGTCTATTTTTCAGTTTGTGGAAAGTCCTATTTTTGACATCTTTTTGTAGAGAATATTGTGAACATATGGAGCTGAAGTTTGGGAAGCAGAGAGAGTTTTATCTCAAAAACATTCTTATATACAATAACCCCTTTCACCTTTTACATTTCTAGCTTGGATAGAGATATACGAGCGTATCATTGGACCCTAAGTTTGCAGAATTTTTGGGGCGGAATGCACAAAGGAAGGAGGCAGTTAGTGACTTGGAATCCTCATTATCACTTAAGAGTTGCTATCAAATTTGAATTTCTCTTCTTTGTCACCATAAATCCATAAACATAGTTCCAAATAGATTCATTAGTTTTTAGTGTCCTTTATTTAAGTTCTATTAATGTAAAATAGTTCGAGATATTTGTAAAACCAATCTTGATATTTCTTCAAGATATTTCAGCTGAGAATTAGTATAAATACTTCTTCTTTTGAAGTATTTTGGGTGGATTAAAACACATTTCTATAAACATTTTACTTTGAGCTAAGGAGCTATTGTACTCAAGACTGGATTGGTTTCGCTAGATATGAAATAAAGCTGAGGACATTTCACTGGATTCTTGTGCACAGTTGGAACAAATAAGTATTATCTCTTCATGTTTAAATATTGTTTTCTCTTCATTTTATAAATATTCATATGTGTCTCTTACAAAATCTTAAAAGCAAACAAGGAATGATATCATCAGAATTAGCTTAAATTCTCTCTATTTTGATTTTTTTCTTTCTATATGTTTTCTACTAAACTCTCTTGGTCTGGGAATTCTTAATTGCTCCCTTACTTCCATATTTTACCCCCTCTTTGGTCCATCGCAAAGGATTCTTCATTTCCATTTGCTACTGATCATCCTTCCTTTCTTCATCTTAATCCTGGTTAAGGATCCTTCATTGCCCTTTGCCCTAGTTAGGACTATCTCATCCATTTGAACCTATAGATTTGCTTTAGCTATGCTAGCCTGCCATGTGAACTCTTACCATAGTGATTGATTAGATCCAGTTTAGCCACTCGTGATTGAATCCATAGCCCAATGGCCTAAACACTTGCTCTACCCATCTATTTTCTTAATTCCACCACCCAATCAAAACAAAACATCATGAGAACTAATAACTAGCCTAAAATCCCACCCAAAACAAAGTTAAATTATAAATAGAGAGCCCTCTCTAGACTTAGGTTGTCCAGAACCTGAGTCTAAATGATTAGGTTTGTGGTTACCTCGGAAATTTCTTTCTTTAACCTTGAGAAAATTCTGAGTGATAACAATAACAACCATAAAAGTCCACATATAATGTAGTACATATATACATCAAATACCAAGTTGGAAGAGCCCTTATTAATGAATTCAAAATCCAACCAGCTATGAGACTTCCATGGACAATTTGACCATAGTTTGGCTTAACCAAATCTTTTTTTCAACCAATCACCCCCGTGCCATATTCCAAGCATGATTGTGGGACTCAAAACCAAACCAAAACAGGTTTCCTCAAGCTTTACCAAAATCCCCACTGGATCTCTAGGCCCTAAACAAGCATGGATCCCATTGGATTGCTCCAACTACACCGTGAGGAATTTTCCTGTCTCCTAGTTTCTAGGCTTTACTGTATATCCCACTATACAACAATTGATGATTGCTATGCCTAATGAAGACTCCACCCTCCAGGATTTACCATATATAGCTTCATTCACTAGTTAAGGATTCATAGGTCTAATCGAGGGCACACACCTCTAGGCTTTACATATATCCCTCCATTCACTGGTCATGGATTCCTATACCTAATCAAGGAAACATGCCTCTAGGCTTTACGACATATCCGAAAATTCACCGGTCGAGGATTCCTAAGCTCGCCGAGGCCCACAAAATTTGTATTTACTGCAATCCTAGTGTGATCCAGAGATTCCTAGACCTTGTGTTATTTCTTTCAAAGACCACCTCACTCAGTTTCGAAACCATCCAATAATCCATCTCAACTAAACAAAAGAGAACCCATCACACCATGGCTATCCAGAAATGGAAAGGCAAGGCTAAAGAACATTGTCACACCTAGAAAAACCCATGACATTGACAACTAGAGAACCAAAGACACAAATTCACGTACCATGCATGCCAAATCTAGCAAGGAGATCACACATGCAAATCAATACCTACAAATAATCTCGTTATAGATACTAGATGTTGCTCTTTCTTGCTTAATCTTTTCTTTCCTTTACCTTCTTGGTCATTCCTTTGCTTTCCTTTATCCAATGCTATAGTGCTCCAATAATTCTCTAAGTTTCCAAGAGTGAGAGAGAGAGAGAGAGAGAGAGTTACAAAACTAAACTGAAAAAAGGTACCAACTAATCCTCATAAGCCTTTTATTAATGAGGCCTCTATTTTCTTCATTTTTCCATTATTTTCCTTCATTTTACTCAACACATGCAACATGTGACCTTTCACCTTCCTTTTCTCCTAATTTCCATTATTTTCATAAAGAAAATTTAATTAATGCCACTTTTCCTTTCCAAAGTCTTTGGCATTGCCTTTTCCAATTTCCTTAGCCATAATAAGCCAAATTAACACCCACACTAGGATGCTTTTCCCAACACTCAGCATGGAATACATGTCCCATGGCCTTGGTTATTATTTTTCCTTTATTAACTTTATTACATGGAATTTTGACTAGGGTTTTTATATCAATTACAATAAACAACAATACATCCAACAACTACATCATCAATGCCAATAGTTTTTCCAATCTAGTTCCTTGATTCGTGACTCCTTCCTTGCATTTTAATATGTGGTTGTAATGAATTTTGACCTTAAATTTCTCCATTTATATCATACATTAGGGGGAATATATTATACTTGTATTTACCACCATAGGTATTACAAGGAAGTTTTTTAATTTTATAGGGATGAAATTACATAATTTAGAAATTCTTCACAATTGTTTTTTTGCAATTTCCTAATTATGAAATAATAACTATGACATAATTTAAAAGAACTCATAAGTGTGAAGACATTTCATTCTGAGTTGGGAAAATATCATAACTGAGCATTACTTGTCATTTCTTGGTCAAAATTCCATCAAGTCTATCCATGACTCATATCCAACCAATTCACATGCCATAAAATCTAACTTCTCTTTTCTCTAAGTGTCTAGATACATCCTTTGGGATATAGGAAAATCCTATATAACCAAAACCTCTCAAGGGTGGAAGGGAAGGATAAATTGATTAAAGATCCTTATTATGGTGGACGATTTCCACCAATATATACTTCCATGCTCCATATATGTTCCCAGTCTATGAGTAAGCTAAGGGAGGATAAAGGTCAAGGGATCAAAGTAGACCACCCATCACCAAAGGCATAATTTTGTTATTATGTTATTTATTTATAAGAAATGATCAATTTGTTGTTCCTCTCTATATGAAATTTTTTCATGAGATCATAATATTTCTATCATGATTAGGTCTTCCTACATGTACTCAATTTCCTTTCTTGGAGACAAGGAAATGTTCCATGTATGTGTGTGAATGTGTGTAGGTGATAGGACCAAAGAGCTAGAGTAGGATATCAAGGAGTAGGATCTTCAATTTTCAGATTAGATATAGAACCTATGTGAACATTAATGGATAGTATTGTATATCCTTATCTTCTCTTTTTCCACTATATGAAAAGTGTAGTTTTCTTTAGATCTAGGGGATTTGAATTTCTTTTGTTAACCACCATTTGGTGGATCCTGCAAGATGTACAATAAAATATTCCAATTTCCATGGAGTAAATTTAGGGGAAAAAAGAGCTAGTTATAAAAAACCACATGTAACAATCCTAAACGGTACAAGTACCTTGTGAAGATAAGCACTCTCAAAAGGAGCTAAATAGGGATTCGATGATTTGCCTCAAGTATTGCAAGTAATTCTAACCCATGTTCACATGTGTGCCCCCCTTATAATGACCATTATGGATACCACTTCACTATTAGTGACTAAGAAGAACAATCATTAGTGAGACCACACATATTTGTAAGGAAATCATCCTAAAATATCAAGAAGTGATTGTCCATAAGTGGCCATGCACCTCAAGAAACCCTTTTGCACATAGTAGTCCAACACACACTTTAACAAGTTGAGAATGGATATCACCCACCTTCCCTCATATAGCCTTATTCTTGAAACCTATGTTAGAGGTGATTTCCTAGAAAGCACATCTTCCTATTAATGGATTTAAGCTCTTTTTAGTTTTTCCTATTTTTGGTTTTATGGTGTTGATGAGAAATAATGCAAACCGGGTTTCTACTTTAGGGTCCAACAATAGGGTTATGTTGTAGCCTAGCCTATGCTATAATTTTCAATATTCCATAAGGGAACAACGTCTCAACCAATGTGCTTCTAGAACTTAAGTGTATTGATGGGATTTTATAAGGTCAATGAATACATTTACCAGTTATATAAGACAAACACCATTACAAAGCAAACTAGAGAGTCACTATACATTAAATTAAACAAGAATTTAAAATTTTTCAAGTAGATGAATTATCACACGCATTACACAATAGATCTCCATATAAAATTTCTTATTTTATTAACATTATGCTAAATAGAGCTTAAAATCATATATCCACGGAGTTATAACTATATTTGATTCATCAATCCCATCAGAACCTTAATTACAAATATAGGAACATAAAATCATATCATGAATATGAATTCCAATAGCATGTTTGCCTTTGTCTCTTCATCCTATTTCTCTTTGTATGCATATATATCATCCATGACTTTCCTTCCAGCTCTAATATATTTTCCTTATTGACATCATCAATCAACCCACTTCATTGAAGTTTTGAACCTTAACTTGCATGCTTTGGCGGTATCAATCTAACTCTCATGACATTATTAAACATAACTTTGTGCCTTGATAGAATCAATTTAACTCCCTTTCGCTTTGACATTGTCAATCCTAGTTTGTCATGCTCGCTTGATAATTTCCAAAATAACTATGTGTTCTAGCTATCCTTTTTATTATTCTCACTTTCCTCTTTCTACAACCTCTTTTTTCTCAAAATGACCCAAAAATGAAGGATCGATCACACACATTACACGATAGATCTCCCTACAAACCATATCCTTTTATTAATATTAAGCAAAACAAAACTTACAATCATAGATCCATAGATTTACAACTATATTTGATATATTCATACCACCATAACCTCAATTAAAAATATAGGAATATAAAACCATATCATGAATATGAATTCCGATGGCATGTTGGCCTCTCTCTCTTCATCCAATTTCCCGCTATATTCATATATATCTTTAACCCATTCCTTCGATGTTGTCAACCTTAACAGATGCACCTCAATAGGATCAATCTAACTCCCATGACATTTTCGAACTTAACTCCTTGCCTTGATATAATAAATCCCTTTCACTTTTACATTGTCAATCCTTCTTTCATGCTCACTTGATAATTTCCAAAATAACTGCTTGGTCTAGCTATCGTTTTTTTGCTTCCCACTTTATTCTTTTTATGACTGTTTTCTACACAAAATTGAACAAAAAAAATGAAGGACTCAATAGGCCCCGACCACAACTTATTGACTCACCCTCAAGTCAATATTTTCCTTGCAAAGATGATCCTTCATATAATGAAGGACCTAACATATGGCCTAGGAGAATTTACTTTCCAAACATACACCAAGGCCCTAACCCTTATCAGCGTTGGTTTTCTATAAATAAAATGGTCTAATAACATATAAATTCAACACTTTCCTTTTAATGGTTAATGATTACTCAAGGATATATAATGGACCAATGATGTTATGAATCTTTTTCAAACCAAAAGGAAGAAAGAAAAATGTGAATTCAAAAGAATGCAAGTTTCCTTTCAATGAATTCTACCTAAAGGGAGAGAAAATCAATCTTTTCCATTTTCAACAATTCTACAAGATAGACAACAAGCTACACTCTCCAAATTATATAGTAGAAAATCTAAAGAAATTTCATATTCTCGAGATAATAAACAAAAATTCAATGTTTCTAAAAAATTAAACACACCCAAATGCTCTACCCAAGACAACTATGAAATGCAATAGTTTTCTTTTCATTTTGCAAAATGAATAATGAAACTAAAAATAATAATAATAATTACAATTAATAATTCTAATAACATGTAAATTCAACACTTTCCTTTTAATGGTTAATGATTACTCGAGGATATAGAATGGACCAATGATGTTTTGAATCTTTTTCAAACCAAAAGAAAGAAAGAAAAATGTGACTTCAGAAGAATGAAAGTTTCCTTTAAATGAATTCTACCTAAAGGGAGAGAATATAGATCTTTTCCTTTTTCAGCAATGCAACAATATAGACAATAAGTTGCACTTTCCAAATGGTATACTATAAAATCCAAAGAAATTTCATATTCTCGAGATAATAAAAAAAAATTCAACGTTTTAAATAAATTAAACATGCCCAATTTCTCTACCCAAGGAAACCATGAAATTCAATAGTTTTATTTTAATTTTTGCAAAATTAATTATGAAACTAAAAATAATAATACAAATTACAATTAATAACCCAAAATTAGGTTTGTAAGACATTGTCTATTGTCACAACTTGCTTGTCAATGTCTTGTAAGCAAATAAGAACCACAAAACCATTAATGCAATGGCTATGTAAATGCATGGTTTTCTTTAGTTCTGTGATTTAAATATAGATGAAAGACACAAGATCTATTGGACTACCATTCAACCACTATAATGTAGAAGAACATTTTCTAGATCACTACTCACCAAATCAGGTTCATCCAAACCAAGAAACGATAAATGACTTTAAGAGGATTTAAATTTCAAATTCCAAATAGATGGGATAAAACTTAGCTTTCCAAGTATAAAAGGACCATGTATGAATCACCTCTACACTCCCTAAGACAAAATTAAACCATATATAATATGCTTATATGAATGAATTTCTCAAAAACTTAGCTATATGATGTGGTTGTAGGCTACCAATGTGCAATAAGCAATACTAATTCCTATAGACTACAAGAAGTGAAAAATCATTTCTTTTAAGGAAATAGACATGATGATGCACTAAACTCTATAAATTAAAAATATCAAGCATATATTTGATATATCTACTGGTTTCAAAAACCCAAACAAGAAAAAAAGTAATTCCAAGTTACTAAAACACTTAGAAATAGAGAGATAAACTAGGGAACCTTTTTAACAAAGGAAAGAAAGTAGGTTATCACCAATGGAGTTACCAGTTCTCTTAAAAGAGAGTTCCTCCTACATATAATAGGGTTATCTCTCCAACTTATTTAATATTAGAGAGTGATAGGTGGATATACAACAATGACTTATTCTTGTAGATGTAGCATAAACTCTTACAATGTAAACATGAAAAAGCGAAAGCTATTACTTGAACTTGGTGCTTCTCTAATGTATCCAAGCCGTAAAAAATCCCTATGTTAGATTTCATCTTTGAAATTTTGTAGCCACACACATAGACAACAACATATACCTTCCTTAAATCAAATTGACATGAAAGAAAGCATTTGTATTCCTATACCTATCTTGATCCTCTCAATTTATTATCATGTCTACCAAATTAGATCATAAAATGACATGAATCAAATTGATAGGATGGGCAGAAAAACTAAGACTATTTGAGACCATTAATATGTTTTCTACCTCCAAGTCCCTTGAGCCCTAAGCTCGTTCTCAGAGTATGGATAAATTTGTAGCACTCTGAAGATGAGGTGAAGGTACCCTTTGGCTTTAATTTGGTAGTGTAAGGATGTCATGAGTTTTAGAAGTTCTTCCTCTTGAATTTCCATTGTTTTATAGAATGGTCAAGGAGGTCTAGAGATAGGTTCCAAGGCTTATGAGTTTATGCAAACATGTCATAGGCAACTCCAAAGCTTAACACAGATCATAGCTAGCCTATTCTATGTTTTTCTACTTGAAACTCTTCAATTCTAGAAAATTTTTGATGTAGTCACTCGTAAATGGGTTACAAGCAACAACCACTCTTTTCTAATTAGAAAAAAGATACCAAACAATCATTTCTCATGTTTAAGGGACAACCATGCATAAAAATTGTGTGTTTACTTCCACAAAAGGTTGATCTCTATTAGATGATGTCAGTAGGTTCTCCACAAGGCCTAAGGTAGAAATAGTAATATAACAACAAACATTCACCACTTGTAGTTATGATTGGTTTCAAGGTTTTTATGTAGGGAAAAAGGTGAATAAATGGAGGTTATGAGATATAGGAAACTTAGGTTTATTTGTTAACCCCGTGGATCCACTTTCCATATCCCTTTTAATGGATTCATTTACCACATGATGATGTTCCAAAACCAACTTTGGAATTTTATTTTAGATTTTGAAATAATATTTACATTCTTAAGAATACCATGAAAAACCTTTTTCATGGTACATGTAAAATATATTTATCAGAAATACATGCCAATAAATTCACTAGTTAAATCTTCAACTTTATGTATGATCATTATATATTTTACACATAGGGTCATTTCATATCATCATTGCAACATTTGTTTACAATTTGGTTCAAAACATTTGAAGGATTAAAATTGGGATATTACAACATGGAAGAAGAAAGAGTAGCTAGATTTATGTTATTTAAACATATTTTATGTTCTCATGTGATCAAAATCATGTCGATAGGTATTCCTCTTTTGAAAATAGCTTGGAGGGTGAAAGATTAAATGTTGTGGATACATCCAATAATTGTGTCTTACTTTAACCTCTATTATCGAATAGTTTAATTTTTCCATTGTTGATTATGTGCTTACAGATGTTTCGACAACTAGCATATGATAGACCATTGGTTGGTAGATAACTATATGGTTATAAAATAGTGATCCCTATCAATCTTCAACATCCACTGCTAATGTAGATGTGCTAATTACAAGTTATAATAATATGAGTTTTCCAGCAATGATTGTTATTATGAAAAAATGGTACACTCAATTGTACATGACAGAAGGTACTCATGGTCAATAAGTAGTATGTACAGAGAAAACATTTTGAGATGGAAACATTATGAAAGGAAAAAATTAAAATTTATTCCTAATGTTGCATAAAAAATCAACCCTCGCGGGTGCTCCAAAGATGTCTTTCATGACATCATGGCTCTTTCTTTGATAGCCATGAGGGTCACTAGAATCCTAGTTAGCACCTTGGGAGGAAAAAAAACTTTAAAAGAACTCAAGCTCTTGACATGATGGGTTCAACATTCGAACCTTAAGCCCCAAGAAGCCTTAATTATAGGAGGATTGTAGTTATCATCTCATTTATGAGGAAAAAAACTTCAATGATGATCCAAAGGAGGGAAAGAGTACCAAAATTTCTACAAATGAAAGAGCATGGAAAGCCAAAAACAAGAATAAGTTGTGCATTTTTATGCTACCAAAATTACTCCAAATAAATCAATCAAACCAATGCTAGGAGAGTTCCACCATTTGATAGAAATCAATTTGCCTCTTTGAGAGAGGAAGAGCTTAGAAAAGAGATTGAGAAGGGGAAATCCTTGTTGAGAGCTATCGGGGACCATTTCTCAATCAAATCTCTTCAATTGTCATTGATATTCATTTTTAACTCTTCCACTAACAACAATCAATAAAGAGGATAATTTTCCTACTCCTTTGTTGATTTTTTTTTCTTCACAAGCTTGTTTTATGTTGATTTAGTTTAGTTTTAGTTTACTTTTGTTAGTGTGTTGTTTCAACTTAATTCAATACTTTGTTAGACCACGTTTAATCACTAACACCACTCATATTTCGTATATTTCCTTGTAGGAAGCAACTAGCTACAAGGAAGGTGGATTTGAGAGTCATAAGCTACCAAACATGCCATACAAAATGGCAACTCCAATTGCTTGCGTTGTTCAATCTAATTGGTTGTTGTGCATACCTTTTCTCCCTGTATTTCCATTTTGTTTTAGTCACATTATTGTCCTAAACCTTTGTGGGTCTCTATTTAAGTTGTTCATAGCCTAAAATCCTTCCATTTAATTTTTTCGGGATGGTCTCATGAAATTTTTCAAAGACAATTGCGCAAGCCTCATGGTTGTGCAGAACATAACCCACCAGAAATACAAAACCAAAATTATCATTGTAATTTCCTCTTCTTGATTGTTTTTGCAGCCTTTAGTGACTTGCCTTCACTCTTGTAATTTTTTAAAAATCAGATAAGCTTTAATTATGCTTTTCTAACCATCATAAATAGAGTCATTTCCTTATATTTACTTTAAAAAATTTCATGTTGGGACCAGGAGTAGTGTGATTAAGAATGAGAGTAGACCCTCCCTCCCTTGCATCCTTGAGGCGAACCTATGTCAAGATCTGAAATAGTTCTAAAATACTACCTACCATCTTCCTTTTAATTGGAACATTACACATAACTTGACTAGGAAATAAGTAAGTGGGATTAATCCACACATTATTTAGATATGTTTTTCCCAATAAATTTCATTTTTGGGACTAGAAGTTGGTGTAAGTAAGAAAGAGAGTAGGTCCTCCCTCCCTTGCACCCTTATGGCAAACTTGTGGGGGGATCCAAAATGTTTCTCAAAGCACTCATTTTACATCTCCCTATATGCTCACATAGCATAATTAGGAAATGTAAGTGGCCCATCGTCCACACATATTTTTCTTTTTTAAACGAACAAAATAACATAGTGTAATTAGCAATTTTTTAAAGGATCACCTTAAATCCACATCATTTCAATTCACACTTTGTATGTTCACCATTCGCCTTGCACACATCATCACCTCAGAGACTAAATTCACTTAAACTTTGTCCAAATGGTATCCCCTTTTGGAAACTTTGCACTTAGTTTATTTCAAATTTACATTCTTGACACCCCCTAAGCAAAGAAAAGACCATTTTAAAAACTACCTTAACTTCACCAAGCCTTTTATAGTTTGCATATTAATAACTAATAAGTGTTGGACGCGGGATCTCCCAAGGGCATTTTTGGGGCTAAAAGCCCATATTTTGGTCAAATTTTGTAATCCAAATGTAAAGACTCCACATTGTGTCGTCGTAGATCGCGTAGATGTTAAAGAGTCATAGGGTTGTCTACCCTTATTTTGGAAATGTAATGTCCGTTGTAAAAGATCTACCCATGGTCCACAGACCATGGGAATGTATAAATAGAGCTAAGCTCTAAGTAGTTAGAGGAAATTTGGAATCAATGAAGAAGATTAAACATGTGTGAGAGATAGCTCTGAAGTAGAAGTCTACTTGTTGGGTTGTAGCATAGGTAGAGGCTCTGCATCTGAGTGTGTAGAGGACTAGAAGTCCGTAGTTGAGTGCATGAACCCCTGCAGCTGAGTGTGCAGGGTGGGTAAAGCCTGTAATTGTCTGAAAGTATCAATAAAGAGAAGTATTCTACAATTTCCACATCTTTATTTCATGTTTATGCATTTGGTTATGTTTGGGTATGAATTTCACTTATAATGCTCATATGATGTGCAAATATATGTAATTGTGTTGGTTAAGTAAATGCATGTAAGAACATCTATTTACACAAAGCTAACTAAGATTTGTAATAAGATAAGTACGATACTTAGTGTGGTTTGGGAAATATCACAGTTCGTTGCCCTAGTAGCGCGAAAGTATATTAGCCCCAGGTTAGGGCTGCGTGAAAGCCAATTGTATCCTTTGACGAAGGTATTGAAGGGTGGATCAAATGGCTAAGAACCCTGCATGAAGGTAGGTATAGCCGGGATTGTTATCACCCCAAGAAACTCTCCTAGGTTGTATCTTAGAGATGCTCGGGAACATTACAAACTCAACAAAATGTTGGAAATGGATGAATGGAAGGAATGATGCATATTCAAGTGAGATAACCACTTCTACTATGCTTAACTCCAGACATGGGTGAACATGCCCAGACTACAAGGCTTTAGACCACCAATTACTCACAGTTTTAGAAATAGGTGAACATGGAGAATACTGACCACACCAGCAGATGCACAAGACCATGTGATGGCTGACTGCAACCAGTAAAAGGTCTGCAAATCTATTTCCTAATGCACATACAAGATGATATCTCTCTAGCACTAAGTAAAAAGAAACCTGCATAGCACATTCAATGATACATAAAAGATTCTAACACAGAGGTCGGATGACAACCCCTCTAATGCTAAATATCAAGAGCACATGAATAAATTCATAACAGGCACAACCTAGAACAAAGAAGAAGTGGAAAGTGAACAATTAATAGAAAAAGAAGCTTGTATTAGCTGAAAATGAAGACCAGATGCTACATATGATGAAATAACTAAATCCTAATTTTGTTGGATATAAGTTGGTTGCCTTAAAGATAGTTGCATGTACAAGTGTGTTACCTTCATTGAAGAAGAGTATATGAATCTGAGGATGAAATGAAAAAGTTATTGATTTGATAATAATGATTCAAGCCCCCTCTCAGTATTATTTCCAATATGAATTTCATCCCTGGGAGTAGGTTTCCCCATCCTTTTGCACTAGTCGCATTCACTGGTATACCTCCTTGCAACTTGGTGGAGAGTGTGCCATTAGTAGTCATCTTGTAGTGCCTTGAAGTTTGTCCTCTTGGCTACAAAGTGACCTCCACAAGGCCCATCATGAAAAGCCAAAATTATGTCAAATTATTCTTCTTCCCTAACACATCTCTTCAGAATTTGTTCTGGGCCTCAATTGAAGAGATTTCCCCCAATCCAAGTGATTGGTGCACTCTTTCTTATAATTTTGTTATTTTCCTTGGAGGGCAGATTTGGAGGGAACTGTGCAACCATTAAGTAGTTGGATATGTTAGCAAACCCTGAAGAGAGAACTGAAATAGAAATTAAATTCTCATCTGGAAGTTGATCATCAACCATTCCTTCCGCACCTCTAGGCAATGCAAGTCTAGACAAAAAATCTACAACTAAATTTTCTCTACCAAGCTTATCAATGATAGTTGGATCAAATTGTTGTAATAAAAGAAACCATCTAATAATTTTGGCATTCACATCGGGATTTTTCATCAAATATTTAATAGTAGCATGGTCAGTATGTACAAAGGTCTGGTAACTAGTGATGTAATGTCTAAATTTATTCAAGGGATGGAGAACAACTAAAATTGGCAAAGATAGCATTGTCCAACTTCCCAGCAATCATATACCTAAGGGCCTAATTCCCTTAGAAAGACCATTTGACCATAATGATGTGCCTAACAAGGCTTCCCAAAAAGAAGACCAATCTGCAGTCTGTAAGCATGATATAGGAAGTCCAGGTCAGCCAAGATACAT
Source organism: Pinus taeda (assembly GCA_000404065.3). Lineage (NCBI taxonomy): Eukaryota > Viridiplantae > Streptophyta > Pinopsida > Pinales > Pinaceae > Pinus > Pinus taeda. The sequence continues at coordinate 161,474 of APFE031261487.1, forward strand.
AAATCTGTCCACAAATCTATCTGCTGATCAAAGTTCATAATACTATAAATTAATGAAGCAATTTGCTAATGTCTTTGCCTGGGAATATAGTGACCTGAAAACTTATGACAAGAAGATTATCTAGCATAAAATCCCCTTAGATAAATACACCATCCCTTTCAAGTAGAAGATGAGACCAATGAATCCTATGCTCCTCCCTTTGATTGAAAAAGAAATAAAAAGGTTGTTGGTTGCCAAAATTATAGTTCCCCTTAGATATTCAAAGTGGGTAGCCAACCTAGTGGTGGTGAGGAAGAAAAGTGGGGAAATTAGAATCTGTGTTGATTTCAGAAACTTAAAGAAATGCTCTAAGAAAGACAACTATCCTCTACCCAAGATGGAGCATTTGCTGCAAAAAGTCTCAAGAGCCAGAGTGATGTCTTTCCTAGACAGATTTTCAGGCTTTAATCAGATTGTTGTGCATCCAGATGACTAAGAGAAGACTGCATTCACCACTCCTTGGGGAACTTTTATGTATGACAAGATGCCTTTTGGATTGATGAATGCTGGAGCCACCTTTCAGAGAGCTATGGATATATCATTTGTGGGAGATAAGGATAAATTTGTCCTTATCTACCTTGATGAAATAACAATATACTCCAACAGCCATCAAGATCATTTGCAACATTTCAAGAAAGTGTTTTTGAAGTGCAGAAGGTTTGGGATTTTAATCAATCCTAAAAAGTCACAGTTTGCTTTAGAAGAAGGCAAGCTATTAGGACATATAGTTTCTGCTGTAGGTGTTTGAATTGACCCAAAAAGAGTCAAAGCAATACAGACCCTGTCTGTCCCAAGATCAAAGAAGGATATCCAGTCCTTTCTAGGGAAAATAAACTTTGTGAGAAGGTTTATACCAAATTTTGCAGAACTTGTGAAGCATATTACCTCCATGTTGAAAAAGGGGCCAGAGATCAAATGGAAAAAAGCACCAAGAAAATCATTTGATTCCATTAAAAATGCTATTATGGAAGCTCCTACTTTAATTAGTCCAGATTACAACAGGGAGTTCCATATATTTTCTTTTGCATCTAAAGACACCCTTGCAGCAGTTTTATTGCAAGAAGATGAGGAAGGCTCTGAGCATCCAGTGGCATTTTTTAGCAAAACCTTAAGGGATGCTGAGCTGAGATATGATATTGTTGAAAAACAAGCATATCCTCTTATCAAATCTTTGAAGGCTTTCAGAGTTTATAGTCTACATTCCAAGATAATTGCATATGTACCCTCTGCTGCAATAAAAGATGTCTTAACACAGCTTGATGCTAATGGAAGAAGGGCTAAATGGATAGAAAAGTTGATTGAATTAAATATAGAACTGAAGCCCACCAAACTTGTCAGAGGTCAGGGTCTTTCCAGATTGTTAGCTGAAGAAAATTGTAGAACATTAGATATAAATTGCATGGGCTCGAACTCAGAGAATGGTCCAACAGAAGAAAAGGAAGTAGCTGAACCAGAGAGAAAGTAGTCAGTGGCTGAAAATTTAGCTTCTTGTGATTGGTATTCTGCAATAGTTAAATTCTTATTGAAGCTATAAATCCCTCCAAACTTTACTCAAAGTCAAACCAGAACTATTAAGCTTAGGGCAGCTAAATATTGCATTAATAAAAATATGCTTTATTGGAGGGATCCATCTGGAATTATTTTGAGGTGTCTGGACAAAGAATAGTCAACAGAAGTTATGCAACAGTTTCATTCAAAATGTGTGGAGGACACCATTATTGGAAGACTACAGCTCATAAAATCCTTAGGGTTGGATACTATTGGCCCTCCTTATTTGCTGATGTATTTTCCTTTGTTAAATCTTGTGACAGATGCCAAAGATTTGAAGGGAAACAACAGTTGAAGTCTCTGCCCTTAAAACCAATACATGAAAAGGGACCTTTTCAGCAGTGGGGCTTGGATTTCATTGGTGAAATCAATCCACACTCTAGTGGCCAGCACAGATGGATAATAGTAGCCACTGATTACTTCACTAAGTGGATTGAAGCAATCCCTACTAGGAAGGTTAATATGTGGTCATGAAGTTTTTAATTGAAAATATCTTTACCAGATTTGGTTGTCCACATAAATTAGTCACAGATAATGGAACAGCCTTCAGAGCAAAAGAATTGGTGGAGATGTGTAATTCAATGGGCATTAAACTGTTTCATTCCACCTCATACTACCCTCAAGGTAATGGTCTAGCAGAATCTTCCAACAAGAGTTTAATAAGGATAATTAAGAAGTAGTTGGAGGACAACAAAAAGAATTGGGATTCCAAGCTCAAATATGCACTTTGGGCTGACAGAGTGACCATTAAGAGATCCACAGGGAATTCTGCATTTAAGCTGGTGTATGGCACAAAGGCAGTATTTCTAATTTAGCTTACTCTCCATGTGGCAAAGTTCCTGCAACCAGATCAAAATGAGGAAGAATACATGGCACGAAGGATCACTGATTTAGAATAGGTACATCAAATCAAAGAACAGATGGTTGAAAAGGCTGCAGTACATCAACAAAAGATCATGGAAGCTTTTGATAGAAAGACAAAGGTAGATGATTTTTAGATTGGAGACTTGGTCCTGAAATGGGATAAACTGAAAGGAAAGAAAGGAAATCATGGGAAATTTGATGCTTTCTAGACAGGGCCTTTTATTATTTCTCATATCCAAGGGAACAACACCTTCCTACTGCAAAGTATGGGAGGAGAAGCAGTTTTTGATGGCCTAATTAATGGGTGTTTTCTGAAAATTTATGTGATTTAAGGTCTTTGGGCCTTAAAGTTGTAAATATTTTATTTTTATCAGTTTCAATGTAGGTTCAGACAGACTCCATGCCCAATGGAGAACTAGGAATTTTGCTAATTTGTTTTTTAGAAGAAAGGCATTGATCTGCAAGTTCTTGGGACCTCACGAGGAGGATCTCATCCCTAGAAGGAGCCAGTGTTAGCTATGCTATGTACTTCAGTGTTTGGAGGACCAAATTTTAGATTGGCCATGTGTTTTTGCAAGCAGGGAGCCCGCAACACTCCGTTTTCTCATTCTCCTTCATTGTTCTTCTACTCCCATAGCCCTTGTAATCTTTGTATTATCTCTGTTTTCTTAGCTGCTCGGCATAAGCCCCTTTCCCCTAAGCCTCGGGCACTTACACTCTATAATGTGACCTTACCCATATAACCGCCCTTTCCCATCACATCAATCAAGAAACACATGCGCCTACTTTTTGCCGTCCGATTATTTATCACTCAATCCAACAAAATACACTCCTCTACATACCGTGATCTTCTCATGCGTTAACTCATGGGGAGAGCGGTATTAACCGGTCCTGTCCACCATGCGTCTTTTCCTTGTTGCATCGCTTCCCCGGGTATGAATTCCGCCTGATCCCCATAAGCAGTGTGGGCAATACCACTTACCACCCGAGCATCGTCCCCGCTCGTTAACCCTCCTGCGTATCTTTTTCCCGGCGACTATTGGATCTACTTGATTTGGATCCAACGGCTCACAATCTTCTATCTGCTGCCTCCTTCTGATAGCTTCCGCCATGAGATCTCTGCCATTGATCTGCGTGATCCAATGACCAGCTTTGTTCCTATAATCTGTTCATCCACCATGAAGTTTCCATGCTCTCGACCTACAACATGTACTTGAGAAGGACAACAGTGATCATCTACCAAGTACACTGCGCAGTTACTACTTCAACTACTGCATTCAAGGAAGAATGGTCAAAGGACGAAAAGGTACAAAACCTCGAGCAGTTAAAACATTTATCAGGCATGGAATGTATCCACATTTCACTCTACCTACTGAAGAACGACAACAAAATATCAGAGAAGATCAATTTCATTCATTGAAGCAACAGATCATAGCAGAGGCCCATTTTAGATAGTTAATGTGGTTGGTGGTCAATTATGACTCCTCCATGCATAGAATAGCAGAACATTTTGTAATCAAGCTCTATATATACCCACAAAACAAATGTGATGAGGGTTTATGGTTTTGGTTTTGATGTAAGGTTCAACTTATGGAGACTATAACTACTCTGATACTTGCAGCATCTGGTGTTCATTTTCAGCTAATACAAGCTTCTTTTTCTATTAATTGCTCACTTTCCACTTCTTCTTTGTTCTAGGTTGTGCCTCTTATGAATTTATTCATGTGCTCTTGATATTTAGCATTAGAGGGGTTGTCATCCGACCTCTGTGTTAGAATATTTTATGTATCATTGAATGTGCTATGCAGGTTTCTTTTTACTTAGTGCCAAAGAGCTATCATCTTGTATGTGCATTAGGAAATAGATTTGCATACCTTTTACTGGTTGCAGTCGGCCATCACATGGTCTTGTGCATCTGCTGGTGTGGTCAGTATTCTCCATGTTCACCTTTTCTAAAACTGTGAGTAATTGGTGGTCTAAAGCCTTGTAGTCTGGGCATGTTCACCCATGTCTAGAGTTAAGCATAGTAGAAGTGGTTATCTCACTTGAATATGCATCATTCCTTCCATTCATCCATTTCCAACATTTTGTTGAGTTTGTAATGTTCCCGAGCATATCTAAGATACAACCTTGGAGATTTTCTTGGGGTGATAACAATCCCGGCTATACCTACCTACATGCAGGGTTCTTAGCCATTTGATCCACCCTTCAATACCTTCGTCAAAGGATACAATTGGCTTTCACGCAGCCCTAACCTGGGGCTAATATAATTTTGCGCTACTAGGGCAGCGAACTGTGATATTTCCCAAACCACACTAAGTATCGTACTTATCTTATTACAAATCTTAGTTAGATTTGCGTAAATAGATGTTCTTACATGCATTTACTTAACCAACACAATTACATATATTTGCACATCATATGAGCATTATAAGTGAAATTCATACCCAAACATAACCAAATGCATAAACATGAAATAAAGATGTAGAAATTGTAGAATACTTCTCTTTATTGATACTTTCAGACAATTACAGACTTTACCCACCCTGCACACTCAGCTGTAGGGGTTCATGCACTCAACTACGGACTTCTAGGCCTATACACACTCAGCTGCAGAGCCTCTACCTATGCTACAACCCAAAAATTAGACTTCTACTTCAGAGCTATCTCTCACACATGTTCAATCTTCTTCATTGATTCCAAATTTCCTCTAAATACTTAGAGCTTAGCTCTATTTATACATTCCCATGGTCTGTGGACCATGGGTAGATCTTTTACAACTGACATTACATTTCCAAAATAAGGGTAGACAACCCTATGACTCTTTAACATCTACGCGATCTACGACCACACAATGTGGAGTCTTTACATTTGGATTACAAAATTTGACCAAAATATGGGCTTTTAGCCCCAAAAATGCCCTTGGGGATCCCGCGTCCAACACTTATTAGTTATTAATATGAAAACTACCTTAACATCGGTCCATGGACCCATGTTGCCCCCAGATTTCCCAAAACAGCGTCGTTTAGGGCCTCAAAACGGCTCCGGGTGTTTAGGACCTGAAAAACTGCTAAAAATAGGAAATTGTGCTACAATTATAGAGATTGAAAGACTAAAAGAAATAGTTGTGGGGCGTCCATGTGGGATAGGTGGGTGGCCACCAACATCCACCTGGATCAAGCGATGTGTCCTTCCTCTCTCCTTTTCAATCTCAAAGAAGAAAGGGATGGAAAATTTCTATGCTATTACTCAAACTCCCTCAATGAATATGTAATAAGAGCTCAGATTGGGTTGTGGGCTACATTCCTACAACTCTTGGGATTCTCCCTTAGACATCCTTGGAGAATTTTCCTCCTCCTAGACATTTTGTTGCTTCCATGCCTTTCCTTTGTCCTTGTTATCCTTCCTGCTTATTTTTTTGTGTTTCCTATAGTGCTGATAGAGTTTCCTATAGAAGGACTTTTCCTTTCCGAAATGGGGTCAAAGGTGCCTTGTTTTGGTTTTCTTATTATGACCTAGTGATAGGCCTCCTAACATAGGTGATGGGAGACTTTGGGGAAGCTTTTTTTTATGTGGCCTTTTCACCTTTTATTTCCGGGGAAACTAGATTTTCTTCCTCTTTTGGTGACTCCTCAATAATGATTGGAGTCCTAGTGGGTGTTTGTGATTTCCTCTGTTTTATCCTAGTGCACCTCCTTGTTTTGAAATATAGCGGAGTCTGCATCTATCTCTTCCCTTTTGATTTGACATGTGTGCTTAGGTAAGACAAGGAAGCAGTTGTCTCTCTCTCAGTTGGTTCAGGAGACAACCTTGGACATTCCTCCCTTTCCTTGGTGTGCTTCTTAGGGCTTGCTTCTTCCTTCAGTTCTTTCTCTTCACCTTTCTCATTTTCTCTTTTTTCTTTTGCTTCTCCTTCTTCTGTTTTCTATGTTTCTGCCTTCTCTTCTTCACTTGGTTCTTATCCTTCCTATTCACATCCTTCTTCCTCCTCTGGTTCTTCTCCTTCCTCTTTGGGCTCTTTGTCTTCCTCTTTAGGTTCCTCTTCTTCCTCTTCAAGTTATTCTTCTACCTTGGGTTCTTCTTCTGCCTCCTCTTCAGCACCTAGAGGTATTGTCCCTATAATATTCAAGGGCTCGTATTTCAATCACAACCTCTCTGTGCATGTCTCTGAATGTGGGCTATTGAATGGAGATTCTGAGCTAGCTCAGGGCATCCTCTAGTATTATATTAATAAGTCCATGATGTGCCAATTTCTGATGTTTTCCCTCTTGGAATTTTAAGCTCATGTCTATTATTGATTATAGCAAGAACTAGTTTATACTAAGTCTTCTTTCACTGGGTATCCCCTCTCCAAATCTCAACTCATGGAGGAGCCTAAATTTATAGCCATTGACTATATTGAGCCTCCCTTCACAAGAGATATATTTGAGAATATGATAGCTTACCTCATTCCAAGGGTAGGGAAGGATTTCCCTTATTATCCCATTTTTATCTTCCATTGGCTCTTCATCCCTTAATTTTTTCTTCTTCTTTTTTTGCAAAAGTGATTGTAGCCTTATCCTCCTTTCCCCATGGAATCCCTTGAGGAAGTGTAGTGATTCTTCTAATTACTTAGGATAAATTGTAATTGATATTCCTCTTACGCTCTGAGCAGCACAAAGAATCCCAACCAATTATGTCTTCCGAATATTTCTACCACAGGGGATTGAGGTGTATCTTGGATGTCTCCGTGGGTTCCCTTTTGTTAAACCATCTTGTCATGTTTATTTTTTTGTTGGATGACTGTAAGGAGTCTGGTAGGCTTAGGTTTAGTTGTTAGGATGATTGAGGGTGTTGAATGGCTGCAATTTCTCCCTATCTCCACACAACTTTCAAATTGTTCATATTTGTTTTTAAAACTCCCATGCTCATTATAATCACTTGAAAACCCAATTTTTTTTATTTCCTAGCTATCAATTCAAAGCATAGGAGATATGGGCCACCTATATTTCATTGTACCTATTTGGATGAGGAGAATTTATGAGCAATTGGACCCTATGCATCTCCTTTTAGCATTCTCTGTGACTTTCCACTATTTCCTGTAGCTCCCTACATTTCATATAGTTGTTTTTTCCTTCCTCGATGGCTCTCCAAGGTGGTTTCGGTCCTCTATAATCTCGAAATGAACAAATGGTGCATAAGAGTTTAGAATATTTTATTTTTATGGTTGATTCCTTCAAGCATTGTTTTGGCTGGTAGTGTATGGGATTTCCTCTTTGGGACCTTTGGCCCACCATTAGCTATGATGCAACCTCTCCTCGTAATCATCACCCACTCTCACACAACTTAACTCGACCACCTTTTGAACTCATTCTCTTTGATGTGATGTTTCCATGTGTCAGGCTAACTAGGAGTTCACTTTTTGTTTTTGAGCTAAGGGTGGCCAAGTTAACTGGCCACCTCCAACTTATAAAATTGACTTTTTCATATTCCTACACTTTTATTATATCATACTTAGGGAAGAATTCAGATGAAGTGCCATACTTGTGCCTTCCTTTTCTTGGTTACTACATGTTGGAGGGTGGATATGTTGTGCTTATTTTTGTTCAGGTAAGTGCTTTCCCTTGGTCATTTTTTCTGTATATTTCTTCCTATTGATGTGGTTTTCCTCTTTTTTGTTGTGTGTAGATGCTTGGTCTCTTTGCTATTGCTATTGACCTCTGGATGGGAATCATGTGTTGGGTTATGTTATATTTGTTCCAGGACTAGCCCACGTAGTTATATTAGGTTGGGCGAACCTACCTATGGTTTTGTGCATGGTTTTTCATACATGGTTTTGGACACAATGGTGTTTGGTCCATGGTTTTTGATGCGATGGTTTTTTGGTCCATGGTATTGGATGCTTCAGCATGTATAAATATGTATTGTAACATTGAAAGGAACATAATGGAAAATCAAGCTGGTAGTCCCGGTTTTGGGATCCAAGAGAAAATCTCTGTGTGTATGTGTTTTATGTGTTATGTTCTCGCATTGTTTAATTTTTGTGTTTTAGAATTCGTATGCACGTACTTTCTATACAGGGTTAAAACCTATGTCATAGTGTGCGCGAGGGTGCTAGAGATCTTTGATTTCCTTGGTCTTGAAGGAGAGCACATGGAGAGATGATGTTGTGAGAGCACAAGCTACTACATGGTTCATGTAGTTACTACAGGAAACCTGTAGCTACATTTTTCATCATTTTCTATTTTTTCTTTTCACTTGGAGGAGTAATGGGTGGTGATGTAGGAGTGGAAGCATGGAAATGGAAAAGATGGAGTGGTAGGTGAGTGAGGCCAATGATGACATGGACCTTGGACTGTATATATATATATATATATATATATATATATATCACGGACACAGAGGGTGGTATGGCCATGATATGGTCTTAGGTGAGAGGTGGTGAGGTGTATGGTCCCATATTTCAACCTATAACATTCTTGCATCATCATTTTCCAACCAAAATTTATTCCTGTAGAGTTTTAGAACATCTTGTAGTACTATAGGAAACTCTTGCGGTAACTACAGGAAACCCTGTAGAAGTTAGAAAATTGCCTACAAACGGGTTTTTGATTGCTGGAAGTGAGAATGGATGATGAATACATGGTAGGCATGGGAGATGTGAGGTGAATGAAGGAAGAAGGGGGTGCTACTTGGCTTGTTGTCCTCTGAACTCTGTGTGCTTTGTTTCCTTTAAAAACCTGCAAAAAGTGCAAAAATTTATTAGTGGGTAGGTTTGAGGTCCCTGCCATGTTATTTTGCTTTTTTCTTTTCTCTTTTTCTTATTTTTGTTTTTTGAAAGACACATAGGTCATCTCAAAGGAGGTTTTCAACCTATCCAACTTCCCTAGGTGTGTCAAGAGAGGTTTTCACCCAAGGATCTTTTTACTTTCCTTTTTCTCACTCTTGGGCTACCTGAAGGAGGTTTTCAACCCAAAAGTTGGCCTAAGGCTCCCCATAGAGATTTTCACCTAAGTCCTTTCTTTTTTTTCTTTTTATTTTTTTCATTTTTTCAAAAAAAATAAAATAGTCTTCAATAATTTGGTGAGTTGGAAGGTGAGACACTTCCAAGCACATTCACTTTTTACCGATGGTACTAATGTATTCTTCCCTTGACACAGGTCTTTTATAGGCTTTAAATATGTATCCATTGACCAGCAAGGGGATGCCTTATTCATCAATGGTCATTACTTTCATAGCCCTATTTTCATGGCACTTCTCTATTAGATATGGGCCCAACCACCTAGTCATCAAATTTCCTTTGAAGTCCTTGAACCTGAAGTCATATAGCAGAGCCCAATCACCCTCTTGAAAAAAATTGTCTTTCATATTTTTTCATGCCAAACATTTCTTTGTATTTGGGTCACCTCTATGTGTAGGAGGGCCTACATCCTGGATTCATCTAAACCATTGAGCTGAAGTGGCCTCTCTTATTGCGCTCATGTAACATCCAAATCCAACTGTGCTTCCTTTCTCAAAGTGTTGTACTCGAACTCAATCGAGAGCAATGCCTTCTTCCCATAGATAAAATCATAAGGGGTCAAGCCAATGGTTGTCTTCCAGGTTGTATTATAGGCTTAAGTGGCCTCCACTAGTCTATTGACACAATATTCTGCTACTGCTCACAACCTTTGTGAGAATTCCTTCCAATGCTCTATTGGTAACCTCTATTTGTCCATTGGTTTCACGATGGTAAGAATTTGACTTCCTGTGCTTGATCTTATGTTGACTCAACATATTCTCAATTAGGTGTGAGGTGAATTGAGCGCCCTAATCAGTGACTAGCTCTCTAGGGTACCTAAACCTATAAAACATATTCTCCCTTAAGAACTCAACCACTTTCTCTTATGTTGCTACCTTGACAGCTTTGGTTTCAACCCACTTTGTCAACTAATTAGTGCACACAATTATGTACCTTTTCTACCCTGATGGTGGATCAATGGGCCCAATGAAATCCATGCCCCACTTTTCAAATGGCCCAAGAGTCACTTGTGGTTGCAAAGGCATTATTGGCATTATGATAGAGGTGTTTTCCTTGATGGCAACTCACACATATGATAGCTCACAGTGCAATAGGTTAACTTACAAATTAGACCCCAGAGATTGAAGAAAGAGAGTGGTTTAAGAAGTATACGTTGGTTCACTTTGTCCAAGTAGCATATATATGCGGGTTAACAAAACAAAAGGAGCATATACATATACATGCACTTTCATAGAAGGAAAATTGCATATGGGATGGAAAATCAAGGTATTGGTCGAAGGCATTGGTCCGAGGTATTTGGTTCAAGGTATTGGTCCGAGGTATTTGGTCTGAGGTATTGGTCTGAGGTATTTGGTCTGAGGTATTGGTCCTAAGTGGTTTTTGGTCCGAGGTATTGAGAAAGGCCTAAAACTATATAAGGAGGAAAATATCATTAGGCAGGGTGTGCAAGTAATGAATATCTTATGAACAGTGAGATAAAAAGCAAATATGCATGTTATGGGTTTCTAGTGCTTTGCTTGATATGAACTAGGGATGAACCTTAGCGGCTGATTGGGGATGAGATCTAATCATGGATCAGGATCATGAGACCTAAACTGAATTATTATTATATGGTTTTATCATGGATAGTCTAGATCTTAATGCTAACACGTGATTTACACTGTAAATGTTCTGATCTAGGTATGATTGAAGCCTCGAATAGTTGTGAAGTTTTAAGTTAGTATTTTCAGGTTTATACAATGGCTCGCTTTGATAAAAGCACATATACACGTTGGTTCAGCACATCGAATTAGCTTATACATTATGAAATATGATGTTTGAAGTTGCAGTTGGTTTTGATTGTTGATGTGGAGTTCTGGGTTTTGCTCTGTTCTAGTGATAGTGTTCGTAATGTTTATATTTATTGATTGTGATTTTCTTTAGTGATGTTAGGTTTTCAATGATTGGTTGTAAAGCAGTGGTGATTTATTTTGAGCTTCAATGTTGCTGAAGGGTCTAGTATGAAAATTTGATGAAACGAGGCCATCAGATTGTGGTGTTGTGTTCCAGGAGTATCCAGTCTGAAAATTTATGAAATGTGGTCCCTGGAGGAAGAGAGAAGGTTGCAGCCTTCTGTAGGCTGACACCTATGTACTAGTAAACATGTCTGCCAGTACAAGATATAGGGGGTTGGAGCTGCCTTCCAGTAGCAGCTAGAAAATGAGTGAAGGTTGGAGCCTTATGTAGGCGGGCACCTACATACAAGTAAACGGATCAGCTAGTACAAGATCTAGGGGGTTGTAGCTCATTTCCAGTGGAAGCTGGAGAACAAGAGAAGGTTGTAGCTTTCTGCAGGTGGGTGCCTGTGTACTGGTATGAGACTACACCAGTACAATATTGTAAACAGGTTTTTCTTATATTAAAAGAAGATAGCAATAGGTGGTTTTTGTCCTGCATTGGGTTTCCACCTTAAATATTAGTGTTCATGTGTGTTGCTTATGTGTGATGGTTTATTATGTTATTACTACGCATGGTTACTATTTATATGGTTAATGAAGTACTGATGTACTGATTAAAGATCAACATATGATGAATTAACTGAATCATAAGTTTGTTGGATATATGATGGTTTCTTTAAATACAGTGGTGTGTACACGCATGTTACCTTCATTGAAGTAGCGTATATAAATATGAGTATGAAATGAAAAAGTTATTGATTTGATAATAATGATTCACCTCCCCTCTCAGTATTATTTCCAACAATTGGTATCAGAGCAGGTCCTTCAGAAGAAGCTTGATCGCTTGAAGGGAGAACTTTCAAAATGAACAATGATGAAGGCATGGGACCTATCAGACCACTAGTATTCAATGGGAACAACTTGGTATATTGGAAAACATGAAGTAGAGTGTATCTTTAGTCACTTGGAGCTGATGTTTGGACAATCATGGAGAAAGGATATCAATATCCAGCAACAGTCTTCATAGATCTAGCAGAAAGGAAAAAATATGAAATCAATGCCAAAGTTGTCAACGCCTTATTGGGAAGTCTATCAAAATCAGAATTTGTCAAAGTTATGTAGCTCAACACAGCCAAGGAAATATGGGACAAAATAATTCAGAGCTACGAAGGTGACTCCCAGGTAGAACATGCTAAACTACAAACTCTCAGAATCCAGTATGAAACTCTCAAGATGCACAGTGATGAAAGCATTTCTAGTTATTTCTTATGAGTATATGGGATTGTAAATCATATGAGAAGTCTGGATGAAGATATAAAGGAAGCTACTTTACTTGAGAAAATTTTGATATCTTTTTCCTCTAAATTTGAGTCAAAAGTGTTTGCCATATAAGAAAAATAGGATCTTCAAACTATTATCGTGACTCAACTCAATGGAATCCTAACTGCCTTTGAAATGAGGAAAGGAGGTCCATCAAACATGAGAGAAGCTGCTTTTAAAGCATCAACAAATGGAAAAGAAAAGAAAGAGCACAATGAACCAGGACACATTTCAAAAGAAGAAGATGAGGTAAATTTTGTTAAGAAGCTTCAATGGGGTTCCAGAAGATTCAGAGGTAAGCTACCATTCAAATGCTTTTCTTGTGGTAGAGTTGGTCATTACGCTGCTATAAGCCCTCATGCCAAAGGAAAGATTTATGCAGAAGGTAATAGAAGTTATTATACTCATGATGATAGTGATAACTTATCTAATAGTCATGAAGATGATCAACAAATTAAACTACTCATGGTGTATGAAAATGATACCTTAGAAAAGGAAGATTTCCTTAAGGAAATCAATCAATTCAAAATCAATTTGGCAGAAAAGGATACAGTCATAAACACAATGACATATCAACTCACTAAAATGGAAAAACACAATGAAGTGTTAGAATGTGAAGTAGTAATTCTAGGAAAAGAAATTTAAAAGACAAAGACTCTGAATCTTAGATTTGCTAAACGATCAAAAATGTTAGATGAAATCATCAAAGTTTAGCATTCGCCTATTATAAAGACTGGTCTTTGTTTTCATGAAGGTGAATCTAGCTCACAAGATGAGGTAAGGAACTCCAATGAAAAATGTAGGTTTTAACCCTGTACAGAAATTACCTGCATACGAATTCTAAATCATAGAAAAATAAACAATGCGAGAGCATAACACATATACACAGAGATTTCCCATTGGATCCTAAAATCGGGACTACCAGCTTGATTTTTCATTATATTCCTTTCAATGTTACAATACATATTTATACATGCTGAAGCATCCAATACCATGGACCGAAAACCATCGCATCCAAAACCATGGACCGAAAAACCATAGGTAGGTTCACCCAACCTAATATACGGTCCAAAAAGTTTTTTCCCAGGGTGCTGCCCCAAACCCTGTAGAGGGGGGCTACCCACCCCCCTCAAACCCCCCGTACAGGGGGGGATGCCGCCCCCCCTGTGACACCCCAATTGCGCAATCGGCGCAACGAAGGGGGGGCTCTGCCCCCCCTCTAAACCCCCGGTTCACTACGTAGGTTAGTCGTGGAAAGAATATAACACAACCCAACAATCTCCCACTTGTTGTTTTCTTTCCACAGGGGGTCGCAGGAGAGCTTAGTCATTTTTCTAGCCCTGAAATGCCCATTGTTTCTCTACACCAAGAGAACTTCTCAGATCTCACAGATTTTGTCAATTCATCTGCAGTATTCTTCAAAGTGTCCACCTTTACCAGCAACACCTTTTCGTCTTCTATCATATCCCTCACAAAGTGATACTGAACATCAATGTGCTTTGTCTTTGAATGATAAGCAGGGTTCTTTGCCAAGAAATTGCACTTTGGCTGTCACAGTCTATCCTTATAGCTCCCTGTACTAAGCCCATACTTGAACACAATCTCTGCAACCAAACTGCTTCCTTGCTTGCATGAGTGGCTGCCATGTATTCTGCCTCTGTAGTTGATAGTGCCACTACAGATTGTTTCTTACTCTTCCAACTGACTGCACCTCCAAAAAATAGGTTAAAGACATACCCACTTGTAGATCTTCTCTGATCCAGATCTCCAGCCCAGTCTGCATCAACAAAGCCACAGATATCCAACACTCTGTCCAATCCTGGTCTCCCTTGGTAGCACAAACCATAATCACTAGTGCCACGCAAATACCTGAAAACCCGCTTCACTGCTATCCAGTCCTCCTTCCCTGGTTTTGACATAAACCTGCTCAATACTCCCACTGCATGTGCAATGTCTGGTCTAGTACAGACCATGGCATACATCAAGCTACCGACTGCACTTGCATATGGAACACGGGACATGTCCTCTTCCTCTTCTTGTGTCGTGGGACACTGTTCAGCAGATAACCTCATACCTACAGGAATAGGAACCTTCATTGGTTTACTATCCTGCATATTAAACCTCTGCAATATTGTCTCGACATACTTCCTCTGGTTTAACCAGAGCTTCCTCTTTGCCCGATCTCTTTTAATTTCCATGCCCAAAATATAGTTTGCAGCACCGAGATCTTTCATGTCGAATTTGGAGGACAATTGGGTCTTCAAATGCTGGATAATTTCTTTGTCATTTCCAACCAACAACATATCATCCACATACAAGACCAGATAAATAAACGGTCACCAATTAATTTAAAATACACACAATGATCTGCTTTGCTTCTGGTGAAGCCAAGTCCCCGTATAAATGTATCAAATTTCTGATACCACATCCTTGGTGAGTGTTTTAACCCATACAGAGACTTCTTTAACTTGCATACTAGTTCTTTCTTACCCTTCACCACAAAGCCTTCAGGTTGCTTCATGT